>ML389884.1:0-62265 GCA_005239525.1 Nicotiana knightiana | reverse complement strand
GGCGTTAGGGCTCTAACGCCTGGCTAACGCCAGGCCCCCCCTGGAGTTAGGGCTCTAACGCCTAGTTAAGGCCAGGCTGGGTCAGGCTGTTTGGCTCTGTCGCCCGGCTTTCGTCCGGGCGTCCCTTTTCGCGTATTCTTCAACGTATTTGCATCCGTTTAGCCCCGTTTCCATTTCCAATTCACCTACACATAAAATAAACCCTATTAGGCACATACGACGTGTATTTTATCATTAAAGCTCATAAAATGCAAGGTATGTAATGCTTAAAATCATGAATTCTAGCCACTCATCACAAACCCGAGCCCTGGGCCTACATATCGCAATTCAATAATTTTTACATCATTAGAAACCTCATCCTTCCACGATTCTATACATACCAAGAACACTAAAATCGGACCACAATTGCTCACTCAAATGTTGAAAAGAAAAATAAATTTCCCATGGACCCTTCTTCCCCAACTTGGTTAAATTTTCATCATTTTTGTGGTTTATTTACTTAAGAAATGACATATAAACGTGTTATGAAGTTGAAATTCTTACCTCCAAATGATTTCCCTTCAAATTCCTCTCAAAAACTCTCAATTTCGCATGCAACAATGGTGGAAATGAAACCAAATTCGCACGTTAGGCCTTTTAAACATTCTGCCCAGCTATATTAATTCCTTCTTCGCGAACGCGTCACAATGACCGCGTTCGCATAGAACAATTTCCAACAGGCCTATAATTTACACTATGCGAACGCGACCTCCATCCTGCGAACGAGAAGCACTGCCTCCCCAGGCCTTCACGAATGCGTCCCTGACACGCGAACGAATAGACCAAAAATCCCTGGGGTCGCCTACACCCCACTCTTCTTTTCGAACGCGTGACCTTGAACGCGACCGTGTTGACCAGCACACCTAGACCTCCGCGTTCGCATCCTCCTCTTCGCGAATGCAAAGAAAAAAAACTCAGCTCCCCCAAACAGCTCTTCGTGAACGCGGCCTTCCACCCGCGAACGCGATGAACAAAAGTCTCTACAACAAAACAAAATAAATCTGCCAAGTTCCAAACTCAAAATCGATCCGTTAACCATCAGAAACACACCCTAGGCCCTCGGGACCTCAACAAAACATACCAACATATACCATAACATCATTCAAACTTAGTCGAGCCTTGGAAACACCAAAAACAACATGAAAACACCAAATTTACATCAAATTCAAGCCTAAGAACTTTGATAATTCCAAATTTCGCCAACTACGCCGAAACCAACCAAAACACCTCTGATTGACCTAAAATTTTTGCAGACATATCCAAAATGACATTACGAACATGTTCCAACTTCCGGAATTCTATTTCGATCCCGATAGCCTATTTTCCAGTACCAACCGGAAATCGCCAAAAACTAACTTTCGCCAATTCAAGCCTAATATTACTCCGGACATCACAAAAATATTCTAAACACACTCCTAAGTCCCAAATCACCTAACGAAGCTATCCGAGCCATAAAATATGCATTTCGAGGTCGTTTATCAATACGTCAAGTCTCAGTTGACTTTCTCAATTATTAGGCTACCTTGAGAGACTAATTGCCTCAATGCTCACCATGACCACTCTGAACCCGAACCAACTGACCCAACACACATAAATGAAGCTGAACCACATAAAATGAAGCAGAAACAAGGGAAACGGGGCTAAACTCTCGGAACGACCAGCCGAGTCGTTACATTATCCCCCACGTAAACATACGTTTGTCCTCGAACGTGCCAAGAGTTGTTCTCCAAGCACCATCAAACTATTATGTAGCTTACATTGCACATACCCTGGGGTGCTCCCATGTTACCCTATCCCATCCCATATAGGTCCAATAGCACAATACCGTTGAAATTTCGAAATCCAAATCCTGGCCCATAAACCTTAGAACCAAATTCCCACTTCTGAAATGATATATAAGATCAAAATTTCCATAACTATAAACTGAACAAGCCTGAACATGCTGAATCAAGCCATATACGTACCCCAGATGAAATCACATAATACACTGCGTGACCCAACTCTCATAGCAATAACTCTTAACCTCAATAACTGCTCAGAACAACCCAATACTCGTACACCACCTCTTATCAAGAAATGCCTCGCTCCAACACTTCCATACACTGCCGATGATGAAAGAAGCACATAGAACTAACAACCATTCATCCGATCAACCAGACATGAAACTCCCCCTTCCCAAACAGGAATTATAGCAGATTTATAAGCTGACTCCCGATATTTATCCTTCCAACTATGCTGTAGAAAATTCCGAAAATATTCATTCTAGGTCCAATGACCTCCTCTAATCCATCATAACCACCTAGATAACATGACACTAACCATTCGACACATCGATAATATTGGAAGCCAAAACCTGTGCAATTTGTGAACTTAACAGAAACTTCCCAATACAACCAAATTATATAAAAGATCAACACGAGAGGACCATCCTGCCATTAACAATTACCGTCACCATATCCTACTAACCACCTGGCACACTCTGCGAAAATCAAAAACACATGGATCCAATACCAAAAGGTCATACCCCTACATAACTCCGCTACACTGCGCGACCTCATCCAACGCTGGTCCACTTGAAATACTTCAAGACACCTTGCCCAAAATCAATAACTATTCAAAATTCGACCTTAATTACTCAAAGTGCATTGCCATAACCACGGGGAAAATCGGACGATACCATGCCACCCGAAATAGAAGATATATAACCAACACGTCTCAATCTCGCATCACCCGAATTACTTACCTTACCCAAATCTAGCTATAAAGCCCAATTAGAACCGCATCATATGTGCATATAACCAATAATCACCACTCCTTGCAACACCGAAGGATAACTCATAGATCACTCCAGAACATGAACAAATTAAGCACAATCGAATGGTACATTTCTCAATAATAGTAACTCCGAGCCAATAATTCCGACCAGGTGCGGAACACGCACCCATATTAGCCTACTAGTGACCCTAAATTAACTTTGATGACCCACAACAGATAGACAACTTACTGAAAAGTTCATAATGACAGAATCATGGTACATACTAACATCCGACTAGCTCAGTTTGCCTCTTCACAATTCACTTCCACAAAATATCATGTTTATGAGAACTCTCAGTCTCGCAGTCCATGAAACGTACGGCTTACCATATCTGATCACAACTCCGCCGCTAGAATACATAACACATCTCTGTACTCACTAATTCCACAGGGATTACCCCTATAATTCTTCCGTTCACCAAGCAACCTTGAATATCAACAGTCGATCCAACAATAGGGCGGCGCGATACCAATGAAGTACCCTTAACTCAAACACATTGCTCTTTCTGAAATATATACCCTCATCAAGTTGCACCAATTAGTGATATCATCTACCTAGTCATCTGGAATTGCCCATGCTGCCGAAGAATTTATGACCTTCCTTCCAGAACCAAACTGTGACCTCTCATATGCAAATCTCAACTCTACCCAACATACCGCACACGCCATGCCAACCTAGGAAAAATACGGGAACTCCATGGTCCCTTATGAGCCACAAGAAACTACGTACCCAACTAGACAAGAACTTCTGTTGGATCCCCGTTCGAAACAAATTCACTACATGCCATAAGAAAATACGCATCCTTAACCGCGGTAGAAACCACCAGGAACTTTCTAAAATCCCATTTTCACAACACCGAACCATCAGGGCTGAACTCTTCTATCTCAACCAAACTACGCAGACCACCAACAATCCAAGAGCATTGCTAAGAAACACACAAAAAACTCGTCACCTTTTGAACACCCCAAAGAACTAACTGCATCCCTTACCATGCCGATCTGACCTACTACCAAGTTTCCCTATTTATCCAAGTTCCTTCTAACTTACCCTCAATTGATACTTCATCCTGCCGTAATACCACAAATTTGCAACCCAGACTCACCACACGTGACCCAAGCATAAAACCATAATGTCTAAGGCTCATAAGTTGCTGAATACTCTCTCACATATCCCCAAAAGTACCACATTCAAATTACTTACCCTGAAGGGACTCCCTGCGAATCTAAAGCCATTACCTTCACCTTCCTGGTACCTATATGTAGAATCTGTGATGATGTAGAAGTACCACAAGTCTTGACATCCTCTAACATAAATCTCAATCACACTGACCAATTAGACAGAATCGACCTGACCCGTTGCACACTAACATACTAGGAAAGTAATCCACTCTTTTGAAATCACAAGCAAATTCATACACTACACACACTACACTTTTTACAATTTCCACTAAATCAGTCAATAGAACCCAATTTCCCAACAAAGTACATTACAACCTATATCGAAGAAATTTCCCTTACTCGTGACATTCCCAGATCCCATGCCTGCAGGTCATAACTGATTTACCAATATACCTCGAACTGAAACCAATACCACACATAATCATGTAATCAACTTATCAATAACGAACTCCCCCACTTGGCTCAAAGCCAAGGATCAAGACAAACAAGACCATGCCCACACATTATCACTGCCACCATGCTGTGGTGGGATTCAACTAAATCCTCCATAAGCTTACATGACCCAAACCCTCTAACAGACAAATCAATTGTCAATCTTGCATCCACCATTGCAATAGTCACGCCAACTCCCCCAAGCGACCCAAACTCAAATTACAACATATATCTTTTACGGGTAGAAGAGAACTTATTACGGAACTACCTAGGGGCCACACGCCCTGGGACAAACCGCAGGAGATACCCTTGTTCGCTTAGCCTCAATTTCTATCTCTCAATACAGTTCTGATGGGAAGAACTTTCACGCAATCACTACACCTTCCTGCATTTGAACACAACAAACACCTACCCTCGAGGCACCACATTATGCGGTAAAAACTTGAAGCTGATAGCAGAACTAACACTGGAACGGTGGTCACAAAAATCTCGAGCTTCTGGAAGCTCTACCCACACAGGTATGACCACATGGATACCCTCACTAGACACCACGTGTCCCAAGAATGCTACTGAACGGAGCCAAAATTCACTCTCAGAGAATTGGCATAGAGCATTCTCTCCCTGTATCCTCATAATACCATCCTTAGATACTGACCATGCTACCCCGGCTACGCGAATATGCCTGGACGCCATCAATGAATGCAATAACAAGGAGTGCTAATACAGCTGGAATACACCGTCCATCAAATACATGAACGTTACTAGGGAAAATGATCAACTCAAAGACATCACCTGGAACTCATAACCAAATAGACAAATCCGCGTCACTCCGCAACCCTACAACATGAGAGGTCTTCCAACATACTCACAACTCAAGGCCATATACCAAATCGAGACCGAAATCAAACACTCAATAAATCTTACCACATTTATAGCAAACCCCTCGACACATTTCACAGTCTAAACACATCTAACCATAAATTCACACCCACCACATAGGCATCTAGTCATCAATTCTCATAAATAAGAACACAAACGGATATACAAGTCCCCAAATTACACGTGCTCACACAACAAAAATCTCGGCAATCAAGCCACATAATAAATCTGGCCTCAAGTCCTCCAGACTCGCCAATTACCAATATGCTAAAATCACATCTCATCCATGGGAGCCACAAGCCGTCGATGCACAACTAATACCAAGCGCTCTCGTGCACGTTCGAATACATGGAACGAGTTCAAGAGTTACGCTCTTGGCTAAACACAATGGATTCGCACGACAAGAATTTTTTTTAAAATGTGAGATTTTCCTAAGGGTTCCACTGCCTCTCGAAGATAAGTACAGACGTCTCTGTACCGATCCGCAAGACTCTACTAAACCTGCTCATGACCGGTGAGTCCTATGTAACGCTCTGATACCAAACTGTCACGACCCCAAATCCAGACCAGTCGTGATGGCACCTATCATGGAACTAGGCCAGCCAATCTTCACTCAATTCATGATAAACTTCCATTTATAACATTACTATACCGATTACCCATAAAGTTTCCCTTAAACATTTATAAAATAGTAAAAAGTATACTGAATAATAAATACAACCCCCAAGAACCCGGAGTCACTGGACTTGAGCATCTACATAAATATACAACTCAACGAAAAATAAATTCTATAACATTAAACAAGAGAGGGAGCAGGACTGCGAACGCATGCAGCTACCTCGCAAACCTCCGAGAATCTCTGGAACAGATAGACAGCTCACCCTACCTTAAAACCTGAATCTGCACACAAGGTGCAGGGAGTAATGTGAGAACGCCAACTCAGTAGTAATGAAAATAAATCAGGTCTGAGCAGCAAGAAACACATAAAATCAATGTCATCAAATCACAAGAGGCACATCCTTTCTTTCCAACAGTATAATATAGATATGTGAAATCATCATGCCTTAAAATCATCTTCAGAAAAATCCTTTAAAGAATGCATTTTTTTAACAACTTTAAAACAAAGGATTTGGTATGAATTTAATGTACAAAAAAAACATAGTAGCCCCTCGGGCAAAACATGTTTCATAATCAGCCCCTCGGGCATGCCTCACAATCCCGCAGCACCTCACAATCACTCAGCACCTCACAGTCACTCAAGCCTCCCAATCACTCGTCACTCACACTCGGTGCGCTCACTAGGGGTGTGTACAGACTCTGGAGGGGCTCCTTCACCCCAATCGCTAATATCACTCAGCACCTCACCATTGGCCGTCGGTCACACTCGATAAAACCACTCGAAAATCCCCTCGGGTGAATTAGTAAAACAGGTTACTCGACCCGAAAACATCATTTAATGCTCATGTAGTGTAAATCAGGCTGAGTTTCAATAAAAATAGTATGCACAATGATAATGAGTAAAATCATCAACAACTAGTGAGGAAAACATCAGTAAAAAGCCCTCAAATGGTCTAAACAGATCGGCACGAGGCCCCAAACACGGTTTATAACCCAACTATTTCACAAATCTTTAGAACACAATTTAACATAAGGTTTTGAGTAACTATGCAACTCATTAGTTGCCGCGGAGAGGACCTTGTCCAATCCAAAAATTAGTACGTGCCACATACTCGTCATCTGACATATGCGCCATTCCAAATTCAGTGAGAAAATAATGCAATCCAGGGTTCCATACCCTCAGGACAAGATTTATAGCCATTACTTACCTCTACCAGGCCACGACACTAGTCCGCTATGCCTTTTCTCTTCAAATTGGCTCCCGATTGCTCCGAATCTAGCCAAAAGCAGTTAACATTATCAATATATACTCAAGGAACACAACCCAATCAAAAATTATCAATTTAATCAAAAATCTCAAAATTCGGCCAAACCTGAGCCCTGGGCCCACATCTCGGAATTCCATAATTTTTACATCATTAGAAACCTCGTCCTCCCACGATTCAATACATACCAAGAACACTAAAATTGAACCACAATTGCTCACTCAAATCCTCAAAAGAAAAATAAATTTCCCATGGACCCTTCTTCCCCAACTTGCTTAAATTTCCAGAATTTTTGTGGTTTAATTACTTAAGAATTGACATAGAAACGTGTTATGAAGTTGAAATTCTTACCTCCAAATGATTTCCCTTGATTTCCCTTCAAATTCTTCTCAAAAGCTCTCAATTTCGCATGCAATAATGGTGGAAATGAAACCAAATTCGCACTTGAGGACTTTTAAACATTCTGCCCAGCTATATTAATTCCTTCTTCGCGAACGCATCCCAATTACTGCGTTCGCATAGAACAATTTCCAACAGGCCTATAATTTACACTATGCGAACGCGACCTCCATCAAGTACATGAACGTTACTAGGGTAAATGATCAACTCAAAGACATCACCAGGAACTCATAACCCAACAGAGAAATCCGCTTCACTCCACAACTACACAACATGAGAGGTCTTCCAACATACTCACAACTTAAGGCCATATACCAAATCGAGATAGAAATCAAACACTCAATAAATCTTACCACATTTCCAGCCAACCTTTTGACACATTTCACATTCTGAACACATCTAACCATCAATTCACAACCACCACATAGGCATCTAGTCATCAATTCTCATTAATAAGAACACAAACGGACATACAAATCCCCAAATTACACGTGCTCACATAATGAAAATCTCCGCAAACAATCCACATAATAAATCCGGCCTCAAGTCCTCCAGACTCGCCCATTACCAACATGCCAAAATCACATCTCATCCTTGGAAGCCACAAGTCGTCGATGCACAACTAATACCAAGCGCTCTCATGCGCGTTCGAATACATGGAAGGAATTCAAGAGTTACGCTCTTGGCTAAACACAATGGATTCGCACGACAAGAGTTTTTTTTTTTTAAATTTGAGATTTTCCTAAGGGTTCCGCAGCTTCTCGAAGATAAGTACAGACGTCTCTGTACCGATCTGCAAGACTCTACTAAACCTGCTCATGACCGGTGAGTCCTATGTAACCTAGCGCTCTGATACCAAACTGTCACGACCCCAAATCCAGGCTAGTCGTGATGGCCCCTATCATGGAACTAGGCCATCCAATCTTCACTCAATTCATGATAAACTTCCATTTATAACTTTACTAAACCGATTACCCATAAAGTTTCCCTTAAACATTTATAAAATAGTCAAAACTATACTGAATAATAAATACAACCCCCGAGAACCCCGAGTCACTAGTCATGAGCATCTACATAAATATACAACTCAACAAAAGTAAATTCTATAGCATTAAACAAGAGAGGGAGCAGGATCGCGGACGCATGCAGCCACCTCGCAAACCTCCCGAGAATCTCTGGAACAAATAGACAACTCACCCTGCCCTAACACCTGAATCTGCACACAAGGCGCAGGGAGTAATGTGAGTACGCCAACTCAGTAGTACTGAAAATAAATCAGTTCTGAGTAGCAAGAAACACATAAAATCAATGTCATCACATCACAAGAGGCACAACCTTTCTTTCCAACAGTATAACATAGATATGTGAAATCATCATGCCTTAAAATCATCATCCGAAAAATCCTTTAAAGAATGCATTGTTTTAACAACTTTAAAACAAAGGATTTGGTATGCAATGAATGTACAAAAGAATCATAGTAGCCCCTAGGGCAAAACATGTTTCATAATCATCCCCTCGGGCATGCCTCACAATCCCTCAGCACCTCATAATCACTCAGCACCTCAAAGTCACTCAAGCCTCCCAATCACTCGTCACTCGCACTCGGTGCGCTCACTGGGAGTGTGTACAGACTCCGGAGGGGCTTCTTCAGCCCAAGCGCTAATATCACTCAGCACCTCACCATCACTCTTGCCCCTCGGTCACACTCGGTGGAACCACTTGAAAAGCCCTTCGGGCGAATTAGTAAAACAGGGTACTCGACCCAAAAAAATAATTTAATGCTCCTGTAGTGTAAATCAGGCTGAGTTTCAATAAAAACAGTATGCACAATGATCCTGAGTAAAATCATCAACAACTAGTGAGGAAAACATCAGTAAAAAGCCCTCAAAGGGTCTAAACAGATCGGCACGAGGCCCCAAACACGACTTATATCAACAACTATTTCACAATTTTTTAGAACATAATTTAACATAAGGTTTTGAGTAAATATGCAACTCATTAGCTGCCGTGGAGAGGACCTTGTCTAATCAAGAAATCAGTACGCGCCACATACTTGTCATCCGACATGTGCGTCATTCCATATTCAGTGAGAAAATAATGCATTCCGGGGTTCCATACCCTCAGGACAAGATTTATAGCCATTACTCCGAATCTAGCCAAAACCAGTTAACATTATCAATATATACTCAGGGAACACAACCCAATCAAAAATTATCAATTTAATCAAAAATCTCGAAATTCGGCCAAACTCAAGCGCTGGGCCCACATCTCGAAATTTAATAATTTTTAGATCATTAGAAACCTCGTCCTCCCACGATTCTATACATACCAAGAACACTAAAATCAGACCACAATTGCTCACTCAAATCCTCAAAAGAAAAATAAATTTCCCATGGACCCTTCTTCCCCAACTTGGTTAAATTTCCAGAATTTTTGTGGTTTAATTACTTAAGAATTGACATAGAAACGTGTTATGAATTTGAAATTCTTACCTCCAAATGATTTCCCTTCAAATTCCTCTCAAAAGCTCTCAATTTCGCATGCAACAATGGTGGAAATGAAACCAAATTCGCACTTCAGGCCTTTTAAACATTCTGCCCAGCTATATTAATTCCTTCTTCGCGAACGCGTCCCTATGATTGCGTTCGCATAGAACAATTTCCAACATGCCTATAATTTACACTATGCGAACGCGACCTTCCATCCTGCGAACGCGAAGCACTGCCTCCCCAAGCCTTCGCGAAACGTCCCTGACACGCGAACGCATAGACCAAAAATCCCTGGGGTCCCTTACCCCCCACTCTTCTTCGCGAACGCGTGACCTTGAACGCGAACGCGTTAAGCAGCACACCCAGACCTCCGCTTTCACATTCTCCTCTTTGCCAACTACGCCGAAACCAACCAAAACACCTCCGATTGACCTGAAATTTTTGCAGACATATCCAAAATGAAATTACGAACCTGTTCCAACTTCTGGAATTCCATTCCGACCCCAATAGCCTATTTTCCATTGCCGACCGGAAATCGCCAAAAACTAACTTTCGCCAATTCAAGCCTAAATCTACTCTGGACATCACAAAAATATTCTGAACACACACCTAAGTCCCAAATCACCCAACGAAACTATGCGAGCCATAAAATCCGCATTCCGAGGTCGTTTACCAATAAGTCAACTCTCAGTTGACTTTCTCAATTATTAGGCTACCTTGATAGATTAATTGCCTAAATGCTCACCATGACCACTCGGAACCCGAACCAACCGACCCAACACACATAAATGAAGATGAACCACATAAAATGAAGTAGAAACGGGGGAAACGGGGTTAAACTCTCGGATAGACCGGCCGGGACGTTACACCTAGTCCCACGATAGACGCCATCACAACTAGTTTAGATCTGGGGTCGTGACAATTGCATTAATTTAACTTAGAGATATTGTAAATGAACTACTTATTAGAAAATATTTGAATATATAAATCTTTATTTGGTATTAATATGTAAATTTATAAATAAACCTTTGTTTGATATTACTAAAAAAAAATTGAAGTACACTTAACTACTAGACAAACATGAAGAATGATGGTTTGTCTGATGTTCATCTATCGATTCAAACTAATTATTGTATATTATGGCATCAACGCATTTTTTAAACCTTTGTTTGATATTACTAAAAAAAATTGAAGTACACTTAACTACTAGACAAACATGAAGAATGATGGTTTGTCTGTTGTTAACCAACTCATTCAAACTAATTATTGTATATTATGGCATCAACGCATTTTAAAAAAAAATTGCAGTCCTTATTTTTTGTCTAAGTTATTCTTTCAAATATATATACATACATACGTACATATACATATACATATACACACACACACACACACACATATATATATATATATATATATATATATATATATATATATATATATATATATATTGTTTTAATGTGTCAAGCTATAAATAATTTTTGATTAATATTATCAAAACGAATATGTAAATAAACTACATTTTGATATTGGGCAAACTTGAAAATAAATTGTTTGTGTCATTCAACTCACATGAACAAATTATAGTATATTTCGCTGTCAGTGCATTAAGAAATAAATTTTTCTAATATGTTGAATCCTTATATTTTGTTCATGTCTTCTTTTAAATCTATATTCGATGTTAATATGTAAATCTATAATAAGCCTTTATTTGGTATTATAAAAAAAATTTTCAAATAAATTACACTTAGGTATTGGGAAAGCTCGAAGAGTATAGTGTGTGTTATTCAACTAAACTAATTGTTATATATTGTGTCGTTGATGCATAAGGTAATAAATTTTGCTAATTGGTTCAATCTTTATTGTGAGTTCAAGTCAATATTCATGATTCATTTTTATTTTATATTCTATAGACTTTTATTAAAAGATGCAAAATTCACGTGCAATGCACGTATCGTAAAGCTAGTTGATAAAATAATAGTTGGTTCTTATCCCAAAAATCAAAAGAAAAAGAGAAAAAAAACTGATAATTATAGTATAAGCATTTGCAAAAAACGAATAGAATTTTTTAATTCAACCTAATTTTCTCCTTGCGTTTTTCTACTACATAGTGTTTGAGAAATTTATCTAGCTAGAGAAATCTGAATAGGAAAAAAAAGGAAAAATCTCTAAAATATGAAAAACATCAATTATTATAGATTTCTTAGTTTCAGAATTGTACTCACTTCAGATGATAAAATAATATCTTAGCTGATGAAATTGTGCACGTGGTTTATTTAATATGCAGATTATTAGTTAGTTAGTTAGTTAGGTGGTTATTAGCTGTCATTAGTTGAGTAGTTAGCTTGTATATATGTATCTATACTGTAATTGAATCAATGGAAAAATACCATTTCCCAAAATCCCTTTCTCTCTTCTGTTCTTCAGCTCTCTCTATAAACATTTCCATGGATGAACTCAGTTCGCATCCACAATTTATCAATATTATCTCGCACAGCTTCCTGCTACTTCTCCATTTTGTTTTTTGAGGTGCAAAAATTGTGACTGACTCGACAACTGAGGAGCAGACACTTGCATACACGCATCCACTGTATCTTGGATCTTCTGATACTCCCGGGGTAGTTTTGATTCCGATTAAGCGTCCCGGATCTGAAAATTATGGGCTTTGGAGTCGAACGATGAAGATTTCTCTTTTATGAAAGAGGAAGCTAGGGTTCGTGAATGGTACTTGTACAAAGGAGACCTGCAGAACAGAATTGCATGGGCAATGGGATACTTGTAATGCCATTATACTCTCAAGGCTGAGGAATACTGTATCCACCGGACTTTTGAGTGGAACTGCATATGCTACAAACCCTCACCTGGTTTGGGAGGATTTGAGGGAGAGAATTGATAAAGTCAATCGCGTGCGCATCTTCCAGCTACACAGAGCCATCAACACTTTGTTCAAGGTACTGCCTCTGCACCCACTTATTTCAGGAAATTAAAGAGTTCATGGATTGAATATGATGTTATTGTGTCGACTCCATATTCCAAAGATTGTGTGGATCATATGCAACAACACAGGTTATTACAGTTTCTTAGTGGCTTAAATAACTCATACGACCCAACAAGGAGGCAGATCTTGCTGAAGTCGATTATTTAGGATGAAACTCACAATTCAGCTAGTTACAAAGGCAAACTACCTTTTATGCAATGTGAATATTGCAACCAAAAAGGACATACTAAGGAGAACTGTTACTAGCTAATAGGATATTCTACAAACTTCAAGAGTAAGAAGAAGTTTGGAAAGGCTGCTAGTTGTTCTAGGACTCAGCAAGGGGGTCAACATAGGAGGCCACAACAAAAACAAGCTTTAGCAGCTATGAATAGTATGTCTACGATCGGTGATGCTCAATTGCCAACACAACAAAACTCTGAGGGAAAGGAACCTATTGCAGGCAAGTTATTCACTAATGAGTAGTGTCAGCAGATTTTGGCATTGCTAAACAAGGACATTGGAGGCAGTCATGCCAATTTGGTAGGTAATGCTACATGCTTCATGTCACAGATTCAGAAAAATGACTATATTGTGGATTCCGGTGCTACACATCATATAGATGCAAGTCTGGATATGATATTAAATGGCATTAGTGTAGATACCTTACTTACGGATAAAGTTAGCTTACCTACTGGAGATAAGGTGGACATAACCTATACTGGTCAACTATCTGTTTTTAAAGAAGAGATGATATCCAATGTTTTTTATGTTCCTAACTTTAAGTTCAATCTCCTATCAGTCTAAAAAATAACCAGAGAATTCTCCTACTTTGTGGCTTTCTTTCTTGATTTCTCTATATTTCAGAATCTATGCAGTGGCAAGGTGAAAGGGATTGATAATGAGTCAGCTGCTTTATAGATTTTTAGCTCTGCGAATGACAAGAATAAATTTCAAAAGCATGTTCTAGTGGCAACTACAAATAAAGAAGATTGCAGATTATGGAATATGAGGCTGGGCACCCCTTTATTACTGCTATGAAGAGTATGTGTCTAGTAAGTCACAATGTAAATAGTTCACTTGTGAATAACTTCCCAGCTCGTCCTCTTCCTAAACAGACTAGGTTAAAGTTTGCTATAAGCAATTCTAAAGCTATGGCACCAATTCATCTTGTACATATGGATATTTGGGGACCCTATAGAAATCTTACTTTTGATAAGAAATATTATTTCTTGACTTTTGTGGATGATTATAGTATATTTACTTGAGTTTTTCTATTGCAATGAAAACTGAAGTCATAGTTGCTATAACTAACTACATATTGTTGATCAAAAATCAGTTTGGACTAACAGTTAAAAAAATTAGATCAGATAATCACACTGAATTCTTTAATTCACAGTGTACTAAGCTCTTTCACTATTTGGGAATTATACCTCAAAGCAGTTGTGCTCATACTCCACAATAAATGGCATTATGAAAAGGAAGCATACGCATATACTAGATGCGGCTAAGGCCTTGATATTTCAAGCCAACTGACCCATCAAATACTGGGGACTATGTGTACAAGTTGCAGTCTACATGTTGAACGAACTACCTTCTACTGCTACACAAGGAAAGAGTCCTTTTGAACTCTTGAATGGAAGGCAAGCATCCCTCACACATTTGAGAGTGATAGGATGCTTGTGCTATGTAACAGTAGTTCCCAAAGGTGACAAATTTTATGAAAGAGACAAAGCATGTGTTCTTGTGGGCTATTTCATCTCACATAAGCGTTATCTGTTGATGAACTTGTCTACCAAACATTTTTTTGTGAGCAGATATGTTGTGTTCAAGGAATCAGTCTTTCCCTTTGCACACTCAGACAGTTCTTAATCTCCTTCAATTACTGACTTTCTTATGCAGGAACCTGAGGTATTTTCTGATACATAGATTCCTGTTGTTGTTCCCACTCAATCAGGTGTAGAAGCTACATTACCATCTGTAGATCAACTTGATGCAGTTGAAGATCCCTTTCTTCATTCTCTTGCTGAAACCAACGATCTTGAATAGTCTCATGATGTTCCAGCGGGAAACTTGCCAAACTTAGATGTTGGGGAAACTTTACATACACATTCAGGATACATTGTAGAAGCAGAAGTAAACACTTCCTCACCTTCAAAAAATCCTTCTATACTAAGAAAATCAAAAAGGCAATGTGTGCAGCCAATATGGATAAAAGACTATGTCTCAACTAGGAAGAATACCAGTAGATATCTCATAGCCAACTATCTATACTACAACAATACTACCACTCAATATCAGTCCTATTTGGCTAAGTTCTCCAATCTGGTGGAACCTCAAATTTTAAAGCAGGCAGCCAAAGATGAAAAATGGATAGAAGCCATGAAGCAAGATATCAAATCCCTAAAAAATAATCATACTCGGGAAGTAGTACTACTGCCTCAAGGGAAACATATTGTAGGTTCTAAGTGGGTATATAAATCAAGTACCATTATAATTGTGAATTTGAAAGGTTCAAGGAAAGGCTAGTGGCCAAAAGGTATAGCCAACAAGAAGGTTTTGATTATCATGACACATTTTCACCTGTTGTGAAGATGGTCACTGTAAGATCAGCTATAGCCTTTGCAGTGTCAAAAGGATGGAATTTATGTCAATGGATGTCTATAATGCCTTCTTACAAGGTGATCTTTGTGAAGAAGTTTACATTGAAATGCCTAAGGAATTCAGAAGTCAGGGAAGCAGAAAGTGTGAAAGTTAAGAAAGTCCATATGGGCTCAAACAGGCCTCTAAAAAATGTAATATCGAGCTCACATATGCTCTATTCAGTGCATGTGTTGTTCAAAGCTCTCATGATTACTCCCTATTCACTTTCAAGAATGCTGATCACTGGCAACAATTCACTGCTAATCACTGAAGCCAAACAAGTCTTGCATCAGCAGTTCAAGATGAAAGACTTGGGGGATCTGAAATACTTTATGGGAATTAAGGTGCTTAGACCCAGATCTGGCATAATTCTAAATAAAAGGAAATATGTGCTAGAGTTATTCTCTAAGTTCGGGCTAAGTGGAGTCAAACCAGCCAATGCACCTCTTGAATCAAACCTAAAACTCACCACAATGGAGTTTGATGCTGCCACAAGAACTACAGATGATACACTTTTAGAGGATGTCAGTCTCTACCAAAGGCTTGTTGGAAAGCTAATGTATGTGACTATCACTGGGCCTGACATCAATTATGCATTTCAAACTATAAGTCAGTTTATGCAGAAACCTAAGAAGTCACACTAGGAGGCTGCAATCAGAGTTCTGAGATACCTGAAATATGCACCAAGACAAGGAGTATGGCTCGAGGCTGAACCTAGTAATACTCTAACATGCTGGTGTGACTTAGAGTGGGCTGCTTGCCCAAAAAACAGAAGATATGTAGTAGGTTATGTTATCAAATTTGGAAGCTCCTTGATTACTGGAAGTCCAAGAAACATCATAATGTATCTAGGAGTTCAGCTTAAGAAGATTATAGAAGCATGGCCTCATGTGTTGCAAAAGTCACTTGGCTAGTTGGTTTGTTCCAGGAGTTGGGAGTTCAAATTCTTTAACCTGTAGATGTGATGAGTGTTAGCAAAGTAGCTATGCAAATATATGCTAATACTATTTTTAATGAAAGGACAAAATATATTGAGATCAATTGCTACTTTATTCGAGACAAGATTAAAGGAGGAACGATACATATATTCTATGTGCCTACGAGAGATCAACTAGCTGAATTGTTGACTAATGGCTTAGGACAAAAATAACACTCGTATTTGTTAGAAAGCTGGATGTGCTCAACATATTCCACCCTCCATTCATAGAAGTTCTTTTTTAATATCACAAACACAATGAGTAATGTCTGAATAAAATAAAAATTAGCGCAAATTACATTGGTACTTTCATGTTTTTGTTTGTTCATGATTCAATGTTCTGATTATGCTGTCACACATATTTCTCCTAACTTAATAAGTTATTTCATAAATTTGGTTGCAAATCGGTGTATTAAATTAGAGAGTAAAAAAAGTAGAAAGAAAAGGAAGTAAAAGTAGCGTATAGGTGGCAAATCGCTGTGTTAAATCAAATTTGGGTAGGTCATCAAGTTAATAGACTGATCTAAACCATCCAAAGTTTGTTATAGTCAAAATATGAAAATAGGACGGGTTGGACAATTTTCGGATTGATAATTGAAAAATAGTCAGTATTTACAAAGTCATTGAATAATAGCCACTATTTTGCTACAACACAAAAAGTTACAGCATAATACTGGACATTGATGTACCTGTGTATGAACTTCCATCATATTATGCTAGAACTCCAACACATGGAAAGTTCCAGCATAATATATTTGAGATTGGAGCACATTTATATGAACTTTCCAGCAAATTATGCTGGAACTCTAGTATATTATGCTGGAATATTTTTTGAATTTTGAACTATATTTTTTGTCAGATTTATCTTTACACGAAAAGTGGCTAAATTTCAATTAATTTTGAAACTAAAATTACCTCTTGTAAATTTGGCTATTTTTGAATTTCACTCATCAAAATGGATTGGACTAAAGTGGGCCAAATAATAGATCATAACCTAACCCCCAACATGACCCCGCCTCCCTTCTTTTTTTCTTTTTTTTTTTAATAAAAGAAGAATACAAAAATTTAATGTATTTGGTTTTAAATTATTGGCTTAAGTTTTCTCGTATATTCATAATAATTCATAATACCCAAATCCGATTTTGTATATTTATTAACTTTGGATTGCATTTTGAGAGTTGACCTGTTGGATTACACTATTTTGGTCCATTTTGGCTCTAATAATTAGAAATGTCATTTCTCGTTCAACCAATTGGATCAAGTTATCAAACGAGTCGTAACTTAACATGGTTACACTTGGATAGATTGGATGGATTACTTGCATGCATGATGTCACGAACCAAAAACCTCTTTAGGCCATGATAGCGCCTAATATCGCCGTCAAACAAGTCAATGTGAATTTCCAACTTAATTACTCATTTTAATATTTTTGAAATCATAGATCTCATTAAATAAATAAAGTAAAAATCTGTTACTCAGTCAAACCCGTAATCCTTTTTACCAATTCCCATGTAAAGTATACATTACACGATAAAATGATAATAAATACGTGATTACAATAAGGAACATCCACTAGTAACCCCCAAAATCCGGTGTCACAAGTGCATGAACATATACTAGGAATATAATAAAATACAACATCTCTCTGAAATATAAATTAGACAGGAGAATATAAATAACTCTGGTTGATACTATGTATGTCGCAGATCGTAAAATGGAATGCAGCTCACCGTGAAGTCCTCGCAATAGCGGTGCCTTTGAGACCCAAAGACCACCACGCACACACACAAAAAAAAATATATATATATATATATATATATATATATATATATATATATATATATATACACGTAAATCAATGCATACCCAGTAAGTATCTAGCCTAACCCTGGAGAAGTAGTGATAAGGGGTCGACATCGATACTTACTAGTGGTCCAATAAATCAAATACAAGAGGAAGTAAGCAAATATGAGGCAAGGTAAATAAACAATATAAACAAATATAGGTACATGGTTCACCTCTCCCCTGAACAGTAATTCAAGCTCTCAATTATCGGGCACCTCCTAAACCGGAGTATATATATAAAATAATTCCCACCAAATAGGCAGTCACAACTTAAAGCAGGAATACTCACGGATACGATGGCTTCTTGTCAAATATTACGAACGACGCTGCCGAGGCGAATGACGCGATCCCATAAGAGTTTTTATAGAAACACCGAGACGAGCAGTCTGATCCCATAATAATGTGTACACTGTTGAGGGTCGAACAATACGAACCATAGATGCATCTATTATATTACCAAGTAAAATGGCTTGCTCCCATGAGAATATGATACTGTCGAGGAGAACAGCTCAATCCCAATAAAATATGAAGATTTAACGTGTCGTTGACCCCACTCATGAAGGTACGTGTGAGTTACGAAATGTAAAGAAGCATTTCAATGAAAACTCACAACGGAAGAGAATTTCATAAGGGAAAACACAATTATCCTGCGCCTAATCAGGTAGCTTGTTAAATCTCTACAATAGTGAGTTTATCACTCTACCCAAGTCTAGTTTCATGTAGTAACACGAAATAAAGGGATTAAACAGGCAAGGATAAATCAAATTGTACAATTGAAGCATGGTGTAAACCTATGTTTACCCGGACAAATCAGGAATCCTAGAATACGCACAGACACTCGTCACCTCGTACATGTGTAGCTCCCACAACATGTAGCACGTAAGAATATAAGACCTACATGGTAGATTTCTCCTCACATGGTTAGACGAGAGACTTATCTCGCTCCGAAGTTTCATTACCGGCTCCGATGCCTCTCTAACATTTCGACTCAAGGTCAAACAATCTGAAACTAGTCAAACAATGTGCAAATCAATCAAAATATACTCCAATGCTTATAATTAATCAATTTATAACAATTCTCAACCTCGCTCGAAATGTCAATAAAGTCAACCCTCGGGCCCACATGTCCAGATTCCGAAAATTGTAGAAGATAAAATTTACCCATAACATTACGAACTCAAATACATATTTTATTCCTACCTTCACTTCCAAAATCGTGGTCAAAATAAAAAATATCAATTTCTAGGTTCTCTTAAACTCCAAAAATTCACACAATTTTCCATGTATTTACAAGCCCAAATTCGTATATTTTACTCAGAACTTGTATAAATTACTTACCTCATGATAGACAATAAAAATAGCACTCCGAATACGCTCCAAGGCTGGCTCCCATAGAAGAAATGAAATGAAAATGAGCCAAACTCACGCACTTATCAAAAACCTCTGTCCAGCGATCATCGCATCTGCGGTCACTTAACCGCATCTGCGGTCCCACGGGTGCAGCCAAAATTCCGCTTCTGCGGTATCCTTATGGTCTCCCCCCGTGTGCATCTGTGGGAAAGCTTCTGCGCCCATTCCTCCGCTTTTGCAAAAATACCTCCCCTATTTTGCTTCTGCGACCAACAGCCCACACCTGCGAGCTCACAATTGTGGTGGATTCCTCGCACCTATGAATCCATCCAATCTCACTCCCCTCCTCTTCTATGACCCCTTTGTGCGCATCTGTAAGCTTGCACCCACGGCCCTTTCCACGTAGGTGTGATTGCACCAGATATCAGCTGCTTCAGCAA
Organism: Nicotiana knightiana; assembly: GCA_005239525.1. Taxonomy (NCBI): domain Eukaryota; kingdom Viridiplantae; phylum Streptophyta; class Magnoliopsida; order Solanales; family Solanaceae; genus Nicotiana; species Nicotiana knightiana. The sequence continues at coordinate 41,920 of ML389884.1, read as the reverse complement.
TTTTTCCAAGTCCAAACTCGATTTGTTTCCAATCCAATTCGCGCACGAGGCCCCCGGGAACCCATCCAAAATAGAAACACGTCCCAAAACATGATACGGACTTAGTCGAAGCCTCAAACCACGTCAAACAACATGAAAATTACGTATTGATGATCGAAACCTTTCTATAAACTTTCAAACATTCAAACTTCCCCAAACGCGTTTGAATTATACTTAAATATTCCGTAATGACGCCAAACATTACATGCAAGTCACTAATTATGATACGAGCCTATTCCAGGATCGGAACCCCAAATGGACATTGATAACACCAAAATTTACTTCAAATCAAACTTAAGAAATTCTAAAACTTTCAAAATGCCAATTTTCCACGATTAAGGGTCGAAATGATCCCAGGTGGTCCGATACTCATCGCAAGCATACGCCCAAGTTCGAAATCATCAAACAAACCTATTAGATTCTAAGGTCGTTTACCTAAAAGTCAAACCTTGGTCAACTCTTCCAACTTAAAGCTTCCGAATTAAGAATTTTTCTTCTGCAACCATTCCGAACTTTCCAAAGTTCAATTCCGACACACGTACAAGTCATAAACACATGAAGTGAAGCTATACACGACCTCAAACCGCTGAACGATGTACTAGAGCTAAAAACAATCGGTCGGGTAATTATATTCTCCCCCACTTAAACATATGTTCGTCCTCAAACATGCCAAGAACTGTTCCGGAGTTGTCCAAAATCACTATTTGACACCTCATGCACCTACTCGTGCCACTACAACCCATTTGTAGCACATTTTCTCTAGTCGTTCTGCTACCTTGGCCCACACGCCTTAGAAACAAATATACATCCGGAATTCTCCATGAGACCCAATTCTAACGTAAGAACACTGCATCAATCCCTACACATTATACCAAAACCCGATCATGCACCTATGTTGAAATAACACTATGCACCACATAAGTCGTTTGCCCATAATAACATCCTCCGACCACAGTAGCTGCAATGTCACGAATCTGATGCCTGCAATATACCTCTTAACACATATAATCCTTTTCCAACTCTCGCAATACTTCCACGACAAAAGAGATGCATAGAAACTCATTACGACCTGCCTAATCAATAAATCTTGGAGTCTCTCCTCCCAATAAGAACCACTACCTCATTCAAAATCGAATAACGACATTTTCTCTTTAATATGCCCTACATAACTCCAATCGCACTGATCTCAGGTCCAATAATCTTGTCTCACCCTTTACAAGCAGCTCGGGCAATAAGCCACCGCAAATGATGTCTAAATCTCATACAACGCCATCAAACCTCAATAAGCTATAACTCGAATATGACCTATAGGGAGAACGAACTCTAGAAAAGAACCTTCCGGCCCACGTAGCGAATAAAATGGACAAATTGATGTTATGGATCTATCTCATAGATGAGAAACAAGGAACACAAAAATAATTATAAGGAATCGTACTCAACATCTCATCGTTGCGGCTTCAACCACATCCAAACATGATACTATTGCGGCGTGCAACACAATCCAGGATGATACCGTTGTGGCACGCAATCCGATCGAAACAATATACCCGTGGCGGCATGCCAACTTATCCAAATAATATACCCATGGTGGCATGCCACCCGATCCACACATAACAATTAAAAAGGAAACATCTATCAAGCCGTAATGCTTATATTTATGAAATGCCCGAATTTTGACCACAAGCACACTAAGTGCATAATACAACCCCGGGGAGACGGATAGAGCCATATGCTACAAAAACCCAAGCATGACTAAGGTGCAATAAACGACCTGCATCTTGAGAGCCATCTTGCTCATATAACACCACAAGCTACACGGGATCATAACACATGTGCGAACAATCAAGCCGTATCACAAACCACATGGAACAATAGAGTATTACACGGAATAGCTGACGACAAGAATAACATCCAATGGCCAAAGACTCCTCCATAAGAAATAATATGTTGAATGAACACATCTGACCTGAGGTAGAGCATACACTCACATTAGATCTTTCGACGGACCTCATGTTGATTCTGATCATCCCATACTAGGCCAACAACCTTCCATAGATCCACAATGACCCTATTCATGACACATACAAGCAGCTGTCCAGTTCAAAACAGACTCCCACAGTCCACAACCAAAAGAATAGAGCGCCTTTCAGGCATAAACTCCCACATTAGCGATAGTACTAGAATCTCTATACTTGGTTTCAGTCTTTAACAATCAAGTGAGTATTATGTCACACATATACAATTTTCGGGTGGGATACGCTCCCGCGACCTTCTGCACCAGATAGAAATGTCTGCACCTTTATACCATCAACTGTATAAATTCTGTAAAGCACAATGCCTCTTACACAAGACATCGTTATCAGGCGAACCTAAGATGGCGATGGCATACTCTGAACATCTAAAATCCTCCTTGTTCATTTGAGCTCGTGAATTCTTGTCAACATCTAACCGCAACCTTGATCCTTAACTTCCAATTCCCATGCTGCTCACTGCACCTATCAAGCCGCTATGCGAGAGTACAAGATTTCATCATAACCCCTGAACTATTAGCAGAATAAGTACTCCATTGGCTAGAAACCTTTCACTTAACTTATTTCAGAAGAACTATTGCTACACACCACTGAATTCCCATAATCGCAGAAAAAACAAACCTCGAGTTGTGGTTTGAACCACCATAACTCTTCTGGGATCCACCTAGACATAACATACCATCATAATCAATACCTCGAAATCAATAAAATTATGATGGCTGTCAAGCCCATATGTACAACCACGATTGAACTGTATAACATAACACGCCGAAGGAACTGATCATTTCCACAATCATTCTGATTCCAACCATTACCGACCCAAATTCTTTCAATTTAATCTTGACATGTCTTAGAAATAATAATAGCTCCATTCAAAAATATAACGAAAGTCAATAAACACTACTCCCGAGTGACCCAAATCATGATACCACATCGTCTCAATACTCATGAACCATCTCATGCCCACCTCTAGCACACGATAGCATCTCCAGCTGGTACACCTATTCTGCAAGACCTTCCGTGAATCCGAAGCTATTCTTTCCATTTCTCTAATACTACCCCGTAGACCCGATGATAACATAGAAAACTCCCCACGTATACTTCACACTTTACTACGAAATCTCGGTCATCATCAGCACAACAAACCCAACATCCTTAAACACTGCGCTTACATCCTTCAACTCATTAGAACCTCTATTGAGAGTTACATGTTCTGAGCTGCTCCCGTATATAATCAAACTCCAATACTCTGTTAGCACATAAACACTCCTAAAGAACAAATCAGATGAATTATTTTCCTTGTACATCACATCCACAAGAAGCATTAACTCTCAGTCATCCGAACACCTACACATGAATCGATAAGGCAAAATATAACACCCATTCATAATGTTCTTTGCGCAAATTACCCTTGATATTTTCTTTTCTTTGTCATAATTAATCCACAATGAACTAATAACTATAAGCCACATAAGCAGACAACCACACGATCTATTCGTAGACGGTGGGCTTCCCCACTTAGTTTTAAGCTACAATCACATAAATGTAGGACCCACAAAGATTCGTCCTTCTCAATTACCATGAATTTGCACTGATAACCCACCAAATTCATCGAAATCCCTTGTTAAACTTTACATGAACATTCTGAATTATCAGCCACGATCGCATATTCTACCTTCTACCGATTAGTAAGTAGAACCCTTCATAGAAACTTCATCAAAATTGTGCCACCGCTAACCTACTCACAGGAGATAGCCCCACCCGTGGAATTCCATACCGACATCTTCCAATGACACTACACTGACTACAACTACCACAAAATAAGTAAATCCTCCTGAGCCCATGCTCGTCCACTAACTGTACAAGTTTGTTCATTCCCTATTGACGTCAACTGAAAGTCCGACAATACATTTCAAACTAGAAGTCACGTCGTATCCCGTAACGATAATCAAGAACTTACACCCTTCTTCATTCAAAGCAAAATCCTTTCTATCATATTCAATCTTCCTTAACACAGTAGAAACCATTCCAAATAAAATCTGTAAACCTAGTCACTGTCCACCATGATTCCCAAATCGCTCTAAACTATTCTCAAGGCATGTGGCTATCCTACCAAAGAATCCATATGCTACTCTGCTACTCCCATTTCAGTTAAACCATCTCCTTTAAGCAACTTCTCGACCTCTGCTTTTTCATACTTGACCTGCTAGCAATTCAATCACCACAAGACACATAACACCATGCCCTTCCTCCTCCTTCGCTACCAAAATTAAACCTCAAATCATAATCCATTTGTAGCATCCGAACGGATAAAGTGCCACCAAATCTTAGCCTCCTCAAATATCATCTCCCCCGAGCCATCAATATTAGAAACAACGATTATATTTTGAAATTGCTACATGTCGCCATCTCTAACAACTACTTCTCAGGTATCATTTCACCACACCCTGCCCTAAATGCGAATCAAAGAAGACCATAACATAATGAGTAAATGTGTTAAAACAAGGAAGAAGACACCACATCACATATGAGAATTCCATCACGCTTAAAAATATCAAGTCCTGTTACTCCATCAAACAACGCTTGAACACCCATAGTCTTATTGCCTTTCCTTCGCTAGAATTAAATGTCGAACCTCTGAGCCATGAACCGAGTATCCCTTATTTTGAGTCATTCATTTTTGCGGCACATAAATAAGCACCTTACCATTTACACCAACACTGTGTGATAACCATTCATGAATATCATAATGCACGGTGCATAATCGCGAAACCGTAGTCTAACGACCCGATAAGTCCTTTAGAATATTTGTACTCCGCTCGGTAGTTTGGGGGCAAGAGTAGCTCTGTATGATGTATTAGGACTTGTGTGCAAAATTTTTCTTCATTCTGAGTTGATTTGATATGTTTCGGCGCGAGTTTTTGGAAGTTGAAAGTTCGAAAGTTCATTAAGTTTGATTTGAGGTGCATTTCCTGGTTTCGATGTTGTTATGTGTGATTTGAGGCCTTGAGTAAGTTTGTGTTATGTTATGGGACTTGCTGGTATGTTCTTACAGGGTCCAGAGGGGATCGGGTGAGTTTCAGATATGTTTGAGTTGTGTTGCGCTCGTTTTTCTTATGATTCGACGTCGTTTCTTCAAGCATAAATTGTACCACATTGAACACATGATCTTCGATATCTGTTTAGGTTAAAGCATTCGATCCGTATCATAATTATGGATCTGTAGAAAAAAGAATCATCGAATTTGGACATCGTATGAGGATTTTATGGTCATTTTACTATGAATTGGGTTGCAACATTTTTCAGATTAGTTACAAAATTGCCACTGACTTCATATTTAAGAATCTGGACTATTTCCAAATATTTGAACAAACATATCTCCTTCATTAAAAGGTCAAATGGAGTGATTCAAAAATGTAACTTGACTTAAATTTGACAAGGAATCCATTAGAGGCATCAAAAGGAAGTTTCGAGATCGTTTGGCATGCAAAACGAGGTAAAACAGCTGGGCATAAATACTTAATATTGAAGGTTTGTTCATTTGGTCATATTTTGAGTTGGGGAGCTCGGATTTGGACATATTTTTAAGGCGATTTTCACCATATGGACTGGGGTAAGTGTTCTATACTCGATTTTATGTATATTTCATAAATCCATCTTCGTTTTTGGCATTTGATTGATGATTTAAAAGTGAAATTTTAGGGGGTGTTGTCTAAAATTTCATAAAGTGAATTTTTGAGTTTTGAACATCAGTTCGGAGTCGGATTTGAGTGAAACTAGAATGGTTGGACTCGTAATTGAATGGGGTGTCTGATTTTGTGATTTTTGTCGGGTTTCGAGGCGCGGACCCGAATTTGACGTTTTGGTCGATTTTGGGATTTTGACTAATGATTCGACCTTTATCGATTAAGTTTGTTTACTTTGGCATTATTTAATGTATTTGAGTTGTTTTGGATAGTTTCTACTTGTTCGGAGGTCGGTATGCGCGTGATGGCATTTTTGGAGCATCGTTTGGCTTGTCGGGTATTGGATTTGGCTTTTCCGAGGTAAGTAACTCTTCTAAACTTAGTGCTGAGGGTATGAAACCCCGAATTACGTGTAATGTGATTGGTATTGAGGTGACACACATGCTAGGTAATGGGCGTGTGGGCGTGCACCCTGTGAATTATGACTATGTTGTTTCTATGGCACTGTATAATGGCCCTATTTTGTTGATATCTATGTTTTCACCATGTGAAAAAAATAACTAAGCTGTCAATCATGCTAAATATCATGTTTAGGCATTATGATGATATTGTTAGGACCCATAGCGGTCGTTTCTTGCTTTCATGTCACTGATTTCATTGATATCTAATACTTAGTCATATTCATGCATTCATATCATATCTCAGTCTGAGTTGTTGTTTATTGATACATAATATCATTGTTGTCGGGCTATTTTTATGACATTGTGAGCCCGTGAGCGAGACTGGAGAGATTTATGATAGAGTGAGGCTGAGAGCCTGATTATGAGTGACAATTATGGGATCGGGCTGCACGTCGCAGCATGTTATATTAATTTATGCCTGGATATGGCTTATGATAGTGCTTGGGATGTAGGAGCCCCTCCGAAGTCTGCACACACTCCAGTGAGCGGTTGATTATATTCAGGGATGGATCTTCCTGAGATATGGATCTTGTCCGAAGAATTTATATACATAGAGAGGGGTCTTCTTCATGGGGCCGGATTGGCCTTCCTCGGCACTGAGTGACTGATGGTCAGTGATGTATATATTCCAGGATGGATCTTCCCTGGGTCATATGGTCCATATACAGTACCGAGTGGTTGAGCATGGTGAGTGGAAAGTGTGAGATAGTGAGATTGAGTACTATGAGAGTATGGGTACATGATTCATCTCTGAGATACATGGCATTGGCATGCACACATGACATACATGAAAATAGATGCATTTTCCTCATGTTGTATGGGATCACGTCATTCATGACTTTTTTATACACATTGATATGTGGGCATATACAGGCTCACACTTGCTATCTGGAAAGAAAATGAAACATCTTATTTATTTTGGAAAAAATCAGAACTTTCAAACTTACTCGTATTTTTGGCCTTTTCGGTAAAGGATTTGAGTTTTCACTGAGACACTTGAAACGCATGACTATTTTCTGGAACTGTGAATGAGTTGAGCATTTTTACTTATGAGATACCTCTTTTATTACTTCTATTATGAAGTTATGATTTGCTGTGGGATATTGGTATTAGACCCGACCTTGTGTTAGCTCGTCATTGCGTTCAACCTAAGGTTAGGTTTGTTACTTATTGAGTCCATGGAGTCGGTTGTACTCATACTACACTTCTGCACCTTACGTGTAGACGTTGGATGATGATGTTGCTGTGATCGACGGGAGATGGAATTGAAGACGTACCTGTGTTCCGTTGTTGCTACCTCTTGTACATAGTAGTGTTAGATTTATAAAAAAATATTTATATACATTTCGAAAAGATGATGTATTTGTTTCCTACCAGCTTTTTAAATTGTAATCTTAGAAGCTCGTGATTTGTACTACCAGTCCTCGGGGTAATGTATAAGATTAAGATAATTTATTTGCTTAATTGTCTTGTTAAATATTATTGGAAGTGGTTAGTTATTAGTTGGCTTACCTAGCGGGTTGAGTTAGGTGACATCACGACTAGTGGATTATTTTCGGGTCGTAACATGTAGGAGCCACTAACATTGCGCTGAAATGATAGAACATCCCTCCATGAGGCGACAATAATAGCCCAATCAATATGCAGGGAGGAACGTCATGCACCACATCTGCAGTACCATTACAACTCCTCAATGCCCAATTAATAACAAGCACTCCATATTGTACAAGAATGAATAGAAAGGAAACGAAGGCATGATCCTCAATGGAATCCAATCGCACAACGAGGAATCAAGAAGGGAAGTGCTCCTAACAACTCTGCAGTGTCTCAAAGATAAGTACAAACGTCTGCATACCGATCCGCAAGACTCTACTAGACTTTCTCATGACTCGTGATACCCAAGTGAACCTAGAGTTCTGATACCAAGCTATCATGACCCAAAATCATGTATAGGCCGTGATGGCGCCTAACGTCGCCATCAGCCAACCCAATGGTGAATATGCAATTTAATCACTCATTTTAATATTTTTGAAATCATAAATCCCAATTAAATAAATAAAATAAAAATCTGGTACTCGGTTAAACCCATGATCCTCTTTACCAAGTTCCATATAAAGAATAAATTACAAGATAAAATAATAATAATTACATGACTACAATAATGACCATCCACTGGGAACCCCCAAAACCCGGTGTCACAAGTGCATGAGCATCTACTAGGAATATAATAAAATACAACATCTACCTGGAGTACAAATTAGAAATGAGAATGTAAATAACTCTGATGGAAACTCAGTATGCTGCGGATCGTGACATGGAATGCAGCTCACTGTGAAGTCCCTGCAATAGCCGCACCTTTGAGCCCCAAAGACTATTTGACATATTGTGTGTGTGTGTGTAGATATATATATATATATATATATATATATATATATATATATATATATGCACAATAAGTGCAGCAAGTGTAGTATGAGTACGTAAATCGACGCGTACCTAGTAAGTATCTAGCCTAACCCATGAGAAGCAGTGATGAGGAGTCGACATTGACACTTACTAGTGGTCCAATAAATCAAATACAATAGGAAGTAAACAATATGAGGCATGGTATAAACAATTATAGGTATGTTGTATAATCATCTTCTGAACAGTAAACACAAGCTCTCAATTATCGGTCACCTCCTCGATCGAATTATATATGTAATATGGTTCCCACCAGATAGGTCATCATAACTCAAATTAGGAAAACTCACAGTTACGATGGCTTCTTGTCAAATATGTCGCACAACGCTGTCGAGGTAGACATCATGATTCTGTAAGACTATTTATAGAAATGCCGAGGCAAACGACCCAATCTCATAATAATATGTACATTGCCGAGGGTCGAACGACACGAACCATAGATGCATATATTATATAGCCGAGGCGAATGAACTGCTCCTATGAGAATAGGATACTGCCAAGGTGAACGACCTGATCCCATTAGAATATGAATCTTTAATGGGTCCTTGACCCTACTCACGAAGATACGTGTGAGTTATGAAATGTAAAGAAACTTTCAATGAAAACACACAACGCGAGAGAATTTCATAAGGGAAAACAAAATTGTTCTGTGGCTAATCATCTATCTCGTCAAATCTCTACAATAGCGAGTCAAAATTCTGCTTCTACGGTTCCCTTGAGGCCTCCCATCTTCTGCATCTGCAAGCAAGCTTTCGTACCTACGAAGGAGTACCTACGCTCGTTCCTCTGCTTCTCCGAAAATAACTCCCCTATTTCGCTTCTACATCCAACAGCCCGTATCTGCGAGCTCGCAGGTGAGATGTATTCCTTGCATATGCAAATCTAGCCAACTTCACTCTCATCCACTGCTGTGACCCTTTTGGCCGCTTTTACGAGTTCACACCTACAACCCTGTCATGTAGGTGCGATTGCACCAGATATCTGTTGCCTCAGCAATTCTTCCAAGTCCAAACTCGATCTGTTTCCTATCCAGTTCGCATCCGAACCCCCCCATCCAAACATTCCAACATATCCCAAAATATTATATAGAGTTAGTCGAAGCCTCAAACCGCGTAAAACAACATCCAAATTATGAATTGACGATCAAAGCCTTTCTTTAAACTTTCAAACATTCAAACTTCATCGAACGCGTATGAATTACACTTAAACATTTTGGAATGACGGAAAACTTTACGTGCAAGTCACAAAACACGGTACAAACCTATCCCAAAACTCATAACCCAAATGGAAATCGACTACACAAAAATTTACTTCAAATAAAACTTAAGAAATTCTAAAACCTTCAAAGTGCCAATTTTCCATATCTAGTGCCAAAATGCTACCAGGTGGTCCGATACACAATCCGAACATACACCAAAGTTTGAATTCATCATACAAACCTACTGGAACCTTCAAATCCTGATTCCGAGGTCATTTACTCAAAAGTGAAACCTTTGTCAACTCTTCCAACTTAAAGCTTCCGAATTGAGAATTTTCCTTTCGAAACCACTCTGAAGTTTCCGAAGTTCAATTTCGACCATACGTACAAGTCATAAAACATGAAGTGAAGCTACTCAGGACTCAAACTGCCGAATGACTCAATAGAGCTCAAAACAACAAGTTGGGTCATTACACATGATGCTATTGTCAAAACTTTGATATACTATATGTGTACTATTACATAAGCTATTCGGCATATATAAGTTTTTTAATAGCATGACAGGCACATTTTTCTTCAATGCAATGGAAGATCAGTTTTAACTTAGTCTACCATGTACATATGGTGACACTAACATACGTAAGAAATAATGAACTTGACAACATACCTATATGGTAGAAGGAAATTTGATATTAAAGTATTTTTCTTGGTAGTAATTGTTGGTATCATATTCTGCTAGTCAAAATTGAAAATATTTTATTTTTATGATAAAACTTAGCAATCAGCCTTTTAATTAGTTGATCAATATATTCATTTATGTTAGCTAAGATAACTTTTTAATTTCTATCATGTTTCGAGTGAATGGAAAGGACAAAATAAAGGAGAAATTCGACTCTCACCTTACAGAGACAGGATATAATTGTAATTTTGAATTAAAATCAAATGTTAATTAAAAAAACGTACTTTCATCTTGTTTGGGCTACTGAATTTATGTTCTTAATTTCTTGGCGTATATGGTCATGAATTGATTGAAAGTTTAGCATGGGCTCATGAATGCACACCTTTGGCCAATTTGATTCGTTGGAGAGATAAACGAGTGGCCCTTTCCATTGTACAACCAATATGGTAAAACCTAAAGTGTAAAATGTTTACAACTTAATGATATGCTAATAGAATAATTAAAAAGGGATTTTACACGTGTTATATATGTTCCTTCTATTTCTCCAAGTAACACTCTTCGCATCGCAAAGCCTATTTTGTCGGCTTGGACTTTCATAAGTGGAGACAGAATAAATCATTCACAATAAAGGCGTTTATTGTGTGTTCTTGATTCAACACACTTCCACTGTAGTGTCCGAGTAGATACTGTTACTTTCTCTTGAACCATAGTAGATAATAGGTAGGAGCATAAACTGAAACATTCTGGGGATACAAACATAGTTATTAAATCATTAGCACCGCATAAAAACATTCCCGCTAAAGTAGCTATTAATACGAATAATAGAAACTATGTTATATAATATATCTAATATAATAGAAAAGACTTGTCCTTTCTGTATACTTTCCCCAGTTCTGTTGCTACCGCGGGCTTTACGCAATCGATGAGATCGCCTTTTGTATAGAAGGAAGTGGGAGAGCAGAGATTGATGCATGAGATGAGGCTCCCATTTCCCGCCGACTCTATTCCTTAATTGAGTATAGAACAGTTTAGTTACAAGAGTTCAATTCGAGGAAAGCATAAAATATAGGAAAATATCTTATTCAACTTGCGGAATCTCTAACTATTCAGTTAGCGTATTTCACTCTCTTTTATCCCTCCTGACCAAACTCGCCAAATTCTTTTTTCTTTCCATACTTCCCCATCCTTGTAGCTAAATCAAGAAAGAACCTTTGGATCGAGACTATTCATTTTATCTTTATTCAGATCAAAAGCTGAAATAGATGTTATGGGTAGAATTCTTTTTTTTTCGAATTTTTTCACATCTTAGATCTATAAATTGACTCATCTCCATAAAGGAGCCGAATGAAACAAAAGTTTCATGTTCAGTTTTGAATTAGAGATATTAAAAATAATGAATCGACTTTATGACTTTCCCGATCGGCACCTCGGGTCGGTAGCTGGGCTCGTGGCATTACTACCACGCTTCGGAGGACAACAATTTTCTTTTCCAATTTGAGATTCTCTTTTTCATTTTTTCCAGTTACAAATTCGAAGAACTCGAGAAATTTTGATTGAATCATGATACAAATTACAAAGAAGAAAAAATACTGAATAGTCATTCTTTGATGTACATAACAGGTATACACTATACATCAAACCTAAATTTTTTTAATGAATTTATATTCTAATAGAGGGGTAGGTGTTTGTTGTTGAGAACTCCAAAATGAAAAGGAACTTGAAATTTTTTCTAGTATATTAGTCTATATAATTAGAATTCTGATTTAAGAGTATCCATTAACTATAGTCTAAAAGATATAGACCATCAATTCGTTCTAATTCATTGAATTAATCCGTTATAAAAATATCATAAAAAGAAGGGAACATTGCTTTTGCAAACATGAATCGAATTTTTTTTCAAATTTTTTATGCAAAATTGTATCTTTATCCTGGAGCCTCGAAGGAAAGAAAAAGGCCACTACCGAGAAAAGACTTCATAAGTTCAGGGACTTGAGATTGGAACAAAAAATAGGGAGACTCAACCGTATACATATGAAACTATTCGGCCTACTCAATTTGTCCATTTATATTTATCTAGGTGGAATAATAATGCTCTTTCTTGGAACTGCCATTTAGAAATTAAAAAATTACTCGTTGTTATAGCTGGATGCCATTTGCATCAAGCTCAAACTTCCTTCCTACATGCGCTATCTGACTCAACTCCATAATAATGACTCTGATATAGCTATTCCTTTTAGGTACCTGAATATGTCCTAATTGTCCGGGTCCCTTTATGAGTAACAGAAATAGAAAATAAAGTTCAGGTTCGAATTCCATAGAATAGATAATATGGATGGAATTTTCTATAATGATAGACAAATGAAAGACCTTCTAAAGATTCTAATTCATCCACTTGAGGTTTTAAAATTAAAATAGGTTGGGTGGGCTTGCAAATTCACTCAGGCTCAATGAATAAGTAAACAATTAAATTGGTTCAATTGCATGGTGCCAACGAGCATTCTACGGGGAACATTTTTTTCTATTTACCTTCATCAATGCCGGAAGCAAAGGGCCAAAACTTCAAAACTAGCCAATGCAGTACGAATTGCATGGCTGGCACAATATGAGTACTATAACCACGATGCATGTATGAAAAAACAAACTTTGCAGAACTCTTTCACCTAATTGATCGTGGTGAAGTTAGCAATGGATTCGGCGGATCATACACCTTACGCTAAGATGTAGGACATTTACTAGACCGAGGTGAGTTTTAAGAGAAAGAGAAGAGTGGATTTTTTTTGCTCTAACTGGCTGTAAGCATGGTATTTGCGTTGCCGAGTAGAGGGCAGAGAGGAATTTGGGGTTACAGGTTTGTTGACTGTGAGAGGGGTTGAAAATTTATTGGTTTTTTTAGCAGGTATATTTATTATAGATTATAGAATATAGAAGAGCCATACGTCACGAGCAGTTGAGTACAATACTATCATCCCATTGTTTTGTTGTGTGAAGAAAGTAAAAAACTTGTGAAGCACGCACATCAATCACCCTGGATTCATTCTCCGTTACGGGGTCGACCCCTAAGCCATAATGTCTCAAACGAGGAGGCCATAGAGAAATTTCTTTTATTCCTTTGTTTCGAACTTCGCGAAGAACTCCATTCTATCTCTCCCTCGTTACGAACAAAAAAGTGGGTCCAAGGTATTGATGGTGATTTTCTAATCTCGCAGAACATAATGTGATACGATGAGATAGAATGAAATAGAAACAAAGACAGGGAACGGGTTACCTACTCGTAATGGGCCATTTGCTGGGGCTGAATCCTCTTTCTTGAGAGATCGCCTTCGCTCGTTGGCAGAACGCCTTGATGCATATGGCCTTTTTTTCCTAGGTGCTCAATTTTTCTGGGCTTTTATTTTAATGTATCTATTATCATCAATGCTCTTAATAAACTAGAAGTTGCTCCTGCTACTCATCCGAAAGCCTTGAGCATTATACGAGGACGAACGTATGTTTAAGTAGGGGAGGATGTAATGACCCGACCAGTCGTTCTGAGATAATAGCCTCTTATCCCCCGTTTATGCTTCATTATATGTGGTTAAACTTTATTATGGTGTGTTAGATTGGTTGGCTTGGGTTCGGAGCGATTTTTGGAGAGAAATGAGATAATTAGTCTCTTAACTTGGTTCAATAGTTGGAAAAGTCAATCGGAAGTTGAATTATTGGTAAATGACCTCGGAATGTAGATTTTATGGTTTGGATAGCTTCGTTAGGTGATTTGGGTCTTAGGAGTGTGTTTGGAATGTTGTTTTGATGTCCGGAGTAGAATTAGGCTTGAATTAACGAAATTGAGTTTTTTACGATTTCCGGTCGGTTCCAGTCGTAGTGGAAAATTAGCTATCGGGGTTGGAATGGAATTCCGGAAGTCTGAGCAAGTACGCAGTGTCATTTTGGACGTGTTTGCAAATTTTTAGGTCATTCAGACGTGTTTTGGTTGGTTTCGACAACATTGGCGAAATTTAGAAATCTCAAAGTTCATAGGCTTGAATCTAGTATAACCTTTTTGGGTATTTTGGCATTGTTTTGAGTGTTTCGAGGGCTCAACTAAGTTTGAATAAGGTTATGGTATGTGTTTTCATATTTGTTTAAGGTCCCGAGGGCCTCGGGTAAGTTTCGGGTGGTTAACAGATCGATTTTTTTATTTGGGAGATAGCAGTTTTGCTGGTTTCTGTTGCAGAAATTTTTGTTCTTCGCGATTGCGTAGAAGGGTACGCGATCGCGTAGGCTAACTTGTACATGGGTGAAATTTTCTCTATGCGATCGCAGAGATGAGATCGCGATCGTGTGGTTGTGATGTTGTGCTACGCGAACGCGTAGCCAAGGTCGCGTTCGCATAGAGGAGAGTAAGCTGGTGAGGAGTGGAAGGATTTGTGCTATGCGGTCGCGTGGGAAGGGCTGTGATCGCGTGGGAAGGGCTGTGATCGCGTGAGTTGGGAAGGAAAAGCTTCACAATCGCGTAAGGTTAAACGAGGGGCCTGGGCAGTGTGCTTTAAAAAGCTACATCCGCGAATTTGAGCCCACTTCTCACCATTGTTGGATGAAATTGGAGCTCTTGAAATAGATTCAAAGAGGGATTCAAAGGGGAACATTTGAAGGGGGTATTGTGGTCTGATTTTGATGTTCTTAGTATGTACAGGCTCGGGAAAGGATGAGGATTCTTGTGATGCAATTTTTATAGAGTTCTGAGACGTAGACCCGGGGGCTGGGTTTGGCCAATTTTAGGAATTTTGGTTAAATTTGATAATTTTCAAGTGGGATTTGTTCCCTTAGCGTATATTGATGATATTAATATGGTTTTGGTTAGATTCGGAGCAATCGGGAGCCGATTCGAGAGGCAAGAGCATCACATATTAGTATTTGGGCCGGTTTGAGGTATGTAATGACTGTAAATCTTGTCCTGGGGGTATGAAACCCCGGACTTCATATTTTTTTACTATTTTTGGAGTGGCGCACATGCCGGATGACGAGTGTGTGGCGTGCACTGATTGTGGATTTGGACTTGGTCCTTCCCGTGGCAACTATTGAGTTGCGTATTTAATTTTAAATCATATGTTAAATCGTGTTTAAAGACTATTGTTATATTTGGGTTGTAAGCCATGTTTGTGGCCTTGTGCCGAGTTGTTTTAGACCCCTTGGGGGCTTTTACTGCTATTTCCTCACTGTGTTGACTTATGATTTTCACTCAGTCATATTATGTTTAACTGATTTCGAAACTCAGCCTTATTTACATAATTTTGAGATATAAAATGATGTTTTGGGTCGGGTACCCCATTTTACTTATAGCCCGAGTGACTTTTTGAGAGTTTCTGACTGAATGAGGCCGAGGGCCCGATTGTGAGGATATGATATTCCACGAGGTGGCTTGATATTAGGGCTTGGGTTGAAGGAGTCCCTCCGGAGTCTGTACACACCCCCAGTGAGCGCAGGTTCCTAATGAGTGCGAGTGTCGAGTGTCGCGTGACGAGTGACTGTGAGGTTGCCCGAGGGGTTGATTATGAGTGATTGTGAGGTATGCCTAAGGGGCTAATTTATGAGTGATGTTACGCCCGATGGGCAGTTTCTGATAGATGTTTTGCTCGAGGGGCTACTTATGACTTTACCACTTTCACTCTGCTTTTCATGATTTTTATCATTTTTACACTAAACTTCTTGAAAGTTATGTTGAAACTGTTGGCAAGTATATTCCCAAATGATTTTTGGCTTTTAAGTGTGATTATTTAACGTATACAGTGTTGGAAAGAAAGATTGTGCTTATTGTGAAATGATGATTTGACTTATTGTGTTTCTTACTGCTCAGACCTGATTTATTTTCATTACTACTGAGTTGGCATACCACATTACTCCCTGCACCTTGTGTGCAAATCCATGAGCTAGGGCAGAGTGAGTTGTGTATCTATTCCAGATATTTTTAGGAGATTTATGCGAGGTAGTTGCACGCGTTCGCAACCCTGCTCTCTCCTGCTTACTATTATATGGTTTATTTTTCGAGAGTTGTATATTTTCTGTAGATGCTAATGACCAGTGACTCCGGGATCTCAGGATTATATTTAATATTTTGTGTAGCTTTATCTGTTTTTAAAATGTTTAAACGAAAGTTTATGGGTTATCAGTTCAGTAATGATATAAATGAAAGTATATTACGATTTGAATGTGGATTTGGTTGTCCTAGTCCCATGATCGACACTATCATGACTGGTTTAGAATTGGGGTCGTGACAATCTTCTTGGCTGTTATTCAAAAGGTTCGACAATGTATATATATTTGACTTTTTGAGGCAATTATAGATCCTGGAAGGAAATTTTGATTGGTCATTACAGCAGTTGCATTCTTCTAGGCAAGAATAAGACTTAGAAAGAACAAAGAAATTTGGATCTGAAAAAGTGTTCTTAGGCAGTTCTTTGGCGGAGCACAACAGAATGTATAGGAATTTGTATCATTTCAAATCCCACTCTTATCGAAGAGACGGAACGAGAAAAACTGGGATCCGGTGAATCGGAAACAATTAATTAAAAATTCAGAATTTTTTTATGGAACATTCAGACCTTTCAATTCATAGATGTAGATCTCAGACCTATGAATGGGGATATTTCCGAAACACACACAAAGAAAAGGAAGTGTGTTAGAAAAAAAGAAAAGCAACTTGGACAAAAAAAGAAATGAGAGTTCAAGCCCCAAAAGGAGTATTGGGAATTTTTTCTCATAGGAGATCAGAGCGTTTTTCCTTGGAGATGGAAAATTCTCCCACCAGGTTTTATAAATTTGCAAATTCTTCCTCAGCTAGGTAAAAGAATGAAATTGTGCTTCGGAGTATTGGAATGCTGATCAGAGGCGGGCGACGGTAGAATGAGGTAAGAACCGGGTTAGGTGCTCCAGCAGCTCTAGGAGTTCCAATTCTCGCTTTTCTTGATCTCCAAATCTTGAAGACCGCCTACCCCTCTCGGACCAGCTACTGATCATCGCCTTGGTAAGCTATTGTCTCACCAACTAGCTAATCAGACTCGAGCCCCTCCTCAGGCTGATTCCTCCATTTGATCCTCAGCATATGACGTATTAGTAGCCGTTTCCAACTGTTGTTCCCCCCAAGGGCAGGTTTTTACGCGTTACTCACCCGTCTGCCACTGGAAACACCACTTCCCATCCGACTTGCATGTGTTAAGCATGCCGCCAGCGTTTATCCTGAGCCAGGATCGAACTCTCCATGAGATTCATAAGGTCCCATTCTTCTACTCTTTCCCAGAAGTCTATGACTATTCATAGCTATTACCTTGACACCAAAGAAGAGTTCGAGCCGTTTTTACAAAAACTTTACTAAAATAAAAATAGGAGTAAACTTGTGACACATTCACTAAAATAAAACCCCTTTATAAACAATCATTTATTTAAAAAAATTGATAATATTAACATAGAAGCAGAAAAAGAAAAAGAGGGGAATGCACATTTGCTTGAAAGAGTTTCCAAATAACTGTTTTGCGCCTTTGAGTCCGCATAGAGCCTTTGATTATACCTTTCCAAAAATCTGGTTGTTGCAAATAGTTTATTAAAGCCACTTTCTTTGATTGATCTTGCTCTATGGTATCAGTATCTTTGGTATCAGGATAGTTATTCTGGTTGTTGGCAGTAAAACTCACTACACGTTTGGCTTTTCTTGAACGAATTTGATGATTTAGTGGTACGCCCTCGTGATAGTCGCCCGATTGTTGTTCCAATTCACTGATTAATTTATGTGACCAACGCGGTATTTTTTTACTAATTTCGTTTATTCCAATCGATTTTCTTCAAATGTTGTCCCATTAGGATCAATTGCATTGAATACAAATTTTACAAATGCTTGGTGTCATACTAGGATATGCGGTAGAAATAATTCGTTTTGAACAAAAGATGTCCTTCACATCCAGCTATAACAATGAGTAATTTTTTAATTTATAAATGACAGTTTCAAAAAAATGCATTAAAGTATTAGCCAGCTCTTCTTTCTGCCGATTAGATTTGTGGAATCCAACCTTATTTTAGTTCATACTATGTGGACTGGTCTTTTTTAATCATAACCCTAAAAAACAACGAGTCATATTGATGACCAAGAAAAATCTTCCGAAGAAGAAACCTTTAATGTTCCCCAAGACAATAGATCCATCATTGCGGGGAGGTTAAAGAGCATCCAACTAAGTCTTTGTCTACATCCCACGAGTATTTTTGCAATTTCATCCATCTTTTTTAACCTGCGGAAAAAAAGCTCGATGTCAAGATGATAAAAAGCTTAACACCTCTCATGCTTATTACTTTTTGAATATGAAAACCAAAAAAAAATGAAAAATCAAAAGGTCATTTTATTCAAAATCCCAATTATGACATCCCTTCTCTCCCACTTCACACGTCGGAACACACCCTTCTTATAGAGATAAACGCAAAACAATTATTTTGAAACTCATTCAAGAAAATGTGCATTCCCCTTTTTTTCTTGACAGAATAACCCCCCTCCTTCTTTTTTCTTTTGATATCTCCGGACTGATCAAACCAATTTTTTGAAATTGGCCAGGTAAAGAAAGAGAGTTCGAGATTCTAGATTCTAGAGAAGAATAAACAAAAAGAGGAGAGAAAAAGGAAAATGACAAAAAAAGGGAGAACAAAAGATATTGATTAGCTCATCAATCAATACGTAATGGAATTCGCTTTGCTTTTCTGATTGATAGATAAAATAATAGAATTAGAAAATCCTCTATTTACTGAATAATAACTTTTTTTGATTATCTTTTGTTCAGGGGGCCTTACTTATTCAGTGGAGGACTTGATTCTGGAATGGAATGATTGATATAATCGATATTTCATAGGAGAATGAATGGGACCATAAAATCCATTCACACCCGCACATATGGTTAGGTGCAAAGAGCCTAAGCGGTCAAGCTATTATATTCTGAGTGTGCTCTCCATTTCCACAGTTGATGCAATAGAAGCTCTTAATGCAATATCTGGTGGTGAAGACATCCCGCTTCTACAATTAGAGCTGACCTTCCTAGTTCGATTACAGTAAGAGTTGTTGTTGGAATAACCAGTGCTAGTTACCTGACTGTTGGAGGAGAAACCACTGTGAATTGTATAATTTAGATACGTGACAAAATGAACAGATAAAAGATCAGGATAGCCGGGATAACCTATTTCAAGATCAGATGATCGACCTCTTTGTCCAAAAAATAAGTACTTTCATTATTATTCATAGTTAATAAACAAGATTTTTTCTTAACTACGTTTTTACCCCATATAGATATTAGCTCTCCCTGAAAAGGAGGTGGTCCAGCCATACTTTCCAGTACGGCTACCTTGTTACGACTTCACTCCAGTTACTAGCCCTGCCTTCGACATCCCCCTCCTTGCGGTTAAGGTAACCACTTCGGGCATGGAAAACTCCCATAGTGTGATGGGCGGTGCTCGAGTCTTAGCAAAATCGGTTCTCCGCAACCACTAGTTGTCCTTAGTTCTCCAAAACACCCTTCTGCTTGCGTGAGCAACGGCCCCTAGCGCCTAGTGGAGGGTACTTTAATTGCCTTGTATCAGGTGAAGAGAAGGGGTTGGTAGGCTTAGTAGGGCTCACCTTGAAGTGGAACTGTTGTGGCGGGGAGTGCAAGGGGTAGTAACTCGTATCACGGGTGGAAACTTTGTGCAAAGTTCTATTACTATTAATGGGAGGATTCTCGTGTTTGATCTCTTACATCTCTGCCTGGCTCGTTGTCACCTATGTTGAAGAAAGGTTTGGAAAAAGTCCAAACCCTATCACTCTTTTTTCTTTCCTCGCGAGCTGGAAGCGCACCAGCAACGTAAAGTGAAAACTATAATTGATCTGCACATCCCTCTATTCCAATAGAAACCGTTCGCCTTCATCCATGAGAGCGGGGTATCACTACTAGTAGGGGGCCTCGGGCGGTGGAAGATGAAGAATCTCTAAGTAATAGCTTGAACTAAGAGGAAGTAATTGTGATGTTGGGACCATGGGTAGAGACGGGTGATATTTTAGTAGGTAAATTAACACCCCAGTTCGTGAAAGAATCGTCGTATGCCCCTGAAGATATATTGTTATGAGCTATACTAGGTATTCAGGTATCTACTTCAAAAGAAACTTATCTAAAACTACCTATAGGTGGCAGGGGTCAGGTTATTGATGTGTGGTGGATCTAGAAAAAAGGTGGTTCTAGTTATAATTTTGAAATAATTCGTGTATTATTTTACAGAAACGTGAAATCAAAGTAGGCGGACGAAGTTACTTAAAAACCTCTGCCTTCATTAAAATACCGTGAACAGTTCCTGTAGGTTGAGCTTCTTTTTCAAGGAAATATAAAATAACAAGAACATTTAAATAAATTCGATTCTTTATCGGACCATAAAAACCCACTTTCTGATGATCTTTTCCTTCTCTTCGAGATCGAACAACAATTGCAACGATTTGATAGATGGCTCATTGGGATAGATGTAGATGAACAACACACCCTAGAAACAGTCGATGGACAACATATGAATATTCCTGTACTTCCCCTTGTTGGTCCAGAGGGACAGATGAGGCTAGGTTAGCCGAAAGATGATTATCGGTTCAAGAACATAAGATTTCCCTGCTTTATCAGGGTAAGAAGGGGTAGAGAAAATGCCTTGAGCCAATGTTCCAATACCAAGCACTACGTCACTAAAGTAAGCCATGCCATACTCCCAGGAAAAGCATGAACGACTTTGAGCAAGAGGGTAGTGGTACTTGAAACTCACACAGGTGAATCGATTCTTTTTAATGAATAGATCCGATCGCAACTTCGAATAAGGAATTCAAAGGGATCAAATAGGAAAGGATACTTTGAATCATAGAACTTATTAAATTTATGATCAACCAGTGTTTATCAAATTTGAAAAAGAGTCAAATGAAATTGTTCGAGCCTCTTATTTTTATTTCTCGAATCGAGAGATCCATGAATCGGGATCCTGATGCACTCTCAATTTTTGGCAGAGGGAAGCCCCATGACTGACCAAACTGAGGTGCCTCTTTTTCTAGCTATTGCTTTGATTCATTTATGTATGGGGGCAGGGAATACGAAGGTTGAGTAGGCTTCGTCAGTTTAAGAAGGTGAACGACGAATCCGAGCGATCGAAGGTTGAAGTACTGAGCCCATAGTATTATTGAACATAAATCAGTGCACGAGCCTATGCAAAAAGGGTTAAAAGCGGTAGATAGCCTGGTTTCTATATGTTGTGGTCAACGAGAATGTGAACTAGATAAAATGGAATCAAGATTTCATTTTATCTAGTTCACTTATACTGGATTTTACGGATCCTGCTCATGTACAACATGATTCAGACCTGATCATAAAAAGATTCTCTTTAAGTAAACCATCCTATCCTCTATATAGGGCTTACACGGTGATTAGAACAATGATATATTTTGTGTGAATTCCCATGTGGCAAGCAAATATCTACACATACCAATTAATAGTTCAAGTCACACACTCCCATAATCCATTTTCTCTTCATAAAATTCCCTTCAATCCCCATTTTAGTTTACATGCGGATCATCCATATAATATACAAATAGAAACTCCAGATATTTGAGATCATTCTCTTTGAATAAGATCTCAATTCCAGCGATGTGGCTACTAAGTTTCAGTTTAAAAAAGGTAAAAAAATCTCACTAGAATGAGGTTCAGTTCAAATTGGGTGGAGGGGGGCGGTTTAGTGGTGGAGGGTCCCATTCGTGTGCATCCAGTAGGAATTGAACCTAGGAATTCACAAATTATGAGTTGGACGCTTTAACCATTCAACCATGTATGCAATAAGGGGTGCTTTATCTAAACTAGGCAGGAGAACTTGGCTAACTTTCCTACTCTGATAGCATCTCCCATGTGGTGCTTCATTCTACGATATATATAAGATCAATCTGTATAGATATCATCATCTACATCAAGAAATCTGTATGCTTTGGAAGAAGCTTGTACAGTTTGGGAAGGGGGTTTGATTGATCAAAAGAAGAATCTACTTGAAAACGACTGTTCTGCTCTGAAACGGACTGTTCCAAATGTTCTTGGAAATTCTTTCTCCCATTGGACCATTTGTATCTTGATTCATTCCGTGACGCAAAATCCATCATTGGCAAAACAATTATCTAGTTATGTCATTTTGGGCTTTGATAATACTCTCCTTCCTGCGTGCCATTTTCTTTTTAAAACTACTCATTCTTCTACCCCACAGGCAAGTGGCTTTCACTCCTTCAACTCTAAGCTAATGTATTCCTATTTTACGCGTTTCTTGACCCTTCTGCTTGGGTTATTTCTGACTACTGGACCCTCCGCATATTCTTTGATCATTGACTTCTCCTCGCTCTGTGGTCTTGTGTAAAGTCTTTCCTCTTTTTTTTCTCTTCTCGTTCAACTGAATTTGAATACGTAATACATATTCTAAAGGTTAAATATGTTAATTGTGGAAAGGCTCAAAAGTCGAATCCAAATCTAGGGGGGTTGAAATAGACAAGATTCAGCTCAAATCCATTCACCTCAGATCCAAAGAAGTTACGCAAAAAGATATGGTTAATACAG
Source organism: Nicotiana knightiana (assembly GCA_005239525.1). Classification (NCBI taxonomy): domain Eukaryota; kingdom Viridiplantae; phylum Streptophyta; class Magnoliopsida; order Solanales; family Solanaceae; genus Nicotiana; species Nicotiana knightiana. Next base: position 18,774 of record ML389884.1, on the reverse strand, counting down.
CAAGAACCATACCTGTAACCCAAGTCAATTTGAGAGGTTTTTTAAATTCACCGGTGAGATACATACGAAATACATGCAGGATCATCATTAGGACCATCATACTTGCCGACCATGGATGAACAGATTGGATCAACCAACCGAAGTTGGCTACAGCCATTATGCATTGAGCATAAGCAAAAGCTAATTTTTCAGAAATTTTAGACCAGACTTCTGATAGACATTGATTTTCTGCGCCAGCGGTCCTAATTCAACGACCTTCTTGTAATACGTAAAAAAAGTATCTCGATCCTGTTGGAGTGACAGCCGTAGTGGAGATCAATGAAGATCTTTATTCTTAAAAGAAAGAGAAAGCACCGAAACACAGGAATGATCAAAGAGAGGCCTCATCTGACGCAACTAAAATAAAGGACTATTTCAAAACACTAGGAATATTTCATTCTGAATTAAAATATAAGATACTTCGGAGTTATAGAATCAATTAATAGAAAAACTTGTTAAGACAGCATTATCAATACGATTTATCTTAGATTCAATGGTCTAGATTAATGCCACAAAAATGGCGAAATAGGGTTAATCAAAGTTGTATGGCTCAAAATCGAAATTTAACAAATGGAATTCATATGAAAAAGACCTATTAATTCATTAAAAAAAGAAAATCAAGGAGTGGCAGATTTTGATGGAGTCTCTCTTTGATGCTTGGAAGATGAGATCCATAGATCTGGACAGAGTCTCGCTCATAGAAGAAGAGTATGTGTGCTAGCATGCTACGACTTACGTAGTTGATCAGATCATATAGACCTTCCTTCCGGCAAGCAACCAAACCCGGCACACCTAATTCTATTCCGATCAACAGCTTGGAGGTATGCCGAGTGGCTTAAGGCAATTGTTTGCTCTAATGGTAGGAATAATTTCCAGGAACATTTGGAACAATCCGTTTCAGAGCAGAAAAGTCGTTTTCAAGTAGTGTTAGGTCAATTACGTATTAATCAATATTCAATTGATTGGTCTGAGGTATCGAATTTTTTCGTGTTGTCAAAGATTTGAACAATGAAAATAGATGGCGAGTGCCTGATCGAATTGATCAGTTCATATAGGAACAAGGTTCAAGTCTACCTCTCTATTAGGATGCCTCAGCTGCATACATCACTGCACTTCCACTAAACATATATCGTAATGATAAACAGCTCGTCTCTCCATGACCTTCTCTTGAATTCTCAAAAAGACTTTTATTAATCCATCCCCGTAGGGGCAGAGAGCCCGTCGCTGTCTTGGCTATGCTACCAAAGGCTATGGTGAAGTTGGAATAGGAGAGCACTCATAGCTCCAGAAAAGGAATCTATTGATTCTCTCCCAATTGGTTGGATTGTAGGTGGGATGATTTTCTTCACGGGCGAGGTCTCTGTTTCAAGTCCGCGATGGCCCAGCTGCACTAGGGAAAAGAATAGAAGAAGCCTCTCCTTCGTCCACCACCTCTCGCGCGGAGGCTTTGGACTCATATAGGTAAATGATCAAATTGCCATCCTTCCTTTCGGAGGAGGAGTTAAAAATGATTATGATGGATTCGTTGCTTTATATGTTTATTTTTTCTATTTTTTTTGTTTGTGATTCAGCAATCTCAAATTTTCTTTATAATCCGATCGAATAAGTAAAAATCTTTTTTCTTCATACTCTTTCGTAACATAAATATTGTTAAGAACTCTCCGACATGAAAACAAAATAGTTTGTGACGCTGATCTGAACTCCCGATCCTCACAAATAGTGAATACTAATTTGTTAAGAATTAAACGGATTGAGGATATTGTAACGACCCGACCAGTCGTTTTTAGCTCTGGTGCATCGTTCAGTGGTTTGAGGTCGTGAGAAGCTTCGTTTCAGGTACTATGACCCGTGGGCGTGCTTGGAATTGAATTTCAGAAAGTTTAGAATTTATTTGGAAAGAAAATTCTCATTTCAGAAGCCTTAAGTTGGATAAATGGACTAAGATTGAAATTTTAGTAAACGATCATCGAATCAGGATTTGAAGGTTCCAGCAGGTTCGTATGATGATTTTGGACTTGGGTGCATGTCCGGATTAGATTTTGGATAACTCGGGAGCGTTTCGGCGTACATTATGGAAGTTGGCCTTTCAGAAGAATTTCATAGATTTGGGCTTGAAGTGCATTTCAGTGTTGTCGATGTCCGTTTGGGATTCCGAGTCTGGGAATAGCTCTGTATGGTTATTCTGGAATTGGGAGCGATCGGAAGTGAATTTGGATGTCCGTAGTCGTTTTGGGGTCATTTGGCTAAAGATAGAAATTTGAAGGTTTTGAGAAATCCGACAGGAAGTGGAAGTTTTGATATTGAGGTCGGAATGCAATTCTGGAAGTTGGAGCAGGTCTGTAATGTTGAATATAACTTGTGCGCAAAATTTGAGGTCAATCCGGTGTGATTCGATAAGTTTCGGCATCGAATATGGAAGTTTGGAATTTCAAGTTCTTAAAGATTTGGATTGGAGAGTGATTCATCGTCTCAATGTTTTTTGATGTGATTTGAGGCTTCGAGCAAGTCCACGTTATGTTTTGGGATAGGTTGGTATGATTGGGCGGGGTCCCGGGGGCCTTAGGTGGATTCCGGGTGGTTAACGGATCAAGAACTGAAGTTTGAAGAAGTGAAGATTCTTGTCATCTGGTGTGAGCCGCACCTTTGAGAATTTGGCCGCAGGTGCGAGATTGGGGCTGGAACTGAGGACCGCAAGTGCGGGAGTTTGATCGCACCTACGGAATCGCAGTTGCGAAAAGGGATCGCATGAGCAGGAGTTGCTGGGCTGAGTCAGATCAGCACATGCGATGGAATTTCCGCATGAGCGGCTATTGCACCGCAGGTGCGAAAATGGCTGGAGGTAGTGGGGTGTTTTAAGAATGGATTTTTGGAAATTTCTTCATTTCTCTCATTTTGGTGTGGCGATTTTGGGAGCTTCAAGAGGGGGATTTTCACATTCGTGTGCATCCAGTAGGAATTGAACCTAGGAATTCACAAATTATGAGTTGGACGCTTTAACCATTCAGTCATGGATGCGATAAGGGGTGCTTTATCTAAACTAGGCAGGAGAACTTGGCTAACTTTCCTACTCTGATAGCATCGCCCATGTGGTTCTTCATTCTACGATATATATAAGATCAATCTGTACAGATATCATCATCTACATCAAGAAATTTGTATGCTTTGGAAGAAGCTTGTACAGTTTGGGAAGGGGGTTTCATTGATCAAAAGAAGAATCTATTTGAAAACGACTCTTCTGCTCCGAAACGGACTGTTCAAAATGTTCCTGGAAATTCTTTCTCCCATTGGACCATTTGTATCTTAATTCATTCCGTGACACGAAATCCATCATTGGCAAAACAATTATCTAGTTATGCCATTTTGGGCTTTGATAATACTCTCCTTCCTGCTTGCCATTTTCTTTTTAAAACTACTCATTCTTCAACCCCACAGGCAAGTGGCTTTCATTTCTTCTACTATAAGCTAATGTGTTCCTATTTTACGCGTTTCTTGACCCTTCTTCTTGGGTTATTTGTGACTACTGGACCCTCCGTATATTCTTTGATCATTGACTTCTCCTCGCTCGGTGGTCTTGTGTAAAGTCTTTCCTCTTTTTTTCTCCTCTCGTTCAACTGAATTTGAATATGTAATACATATTCTAAAGGTTAAATATGTTAATTGTTGAAAGGCTCAAAAGTCGAATCCAAATCTAGGGGGGTTGAAATAGACAAGATTCAGCTCAGATCCATTCACCTTAGATACAAAGAAGTTACGCCAAAAGATATGGTTAATACAGCCAGAACCATACCTGTAACCCAAGTCAATTTGAGAGGTTTTATAAATTCGTCGGTGAGATACATATGAAATACATACGGGATCATCATTAGGACCAGCATACTTGCCGACCATGGACGGACTGATTGGATCAACCAACCAAAGTTGGCTACAGCCATTATGCATTGTACATAAGCAAAAGCTAATTTTTCAGGAACTTTAGACCAGGCTTCTGATAGACATTGATTTTCTGCGCTAGCGGTCCTGGTTCAACGATCTTCTCGTAATACGTTAAAAAAAGTATCTCGAGCTTGTACGAGTGACAGCCGTAGTGGAGATCGATGAAGATCTTTATTCTTAAAAGAAAGGGAAAGCACCGAAACACAGGAATGATCAAAGAGAGGCCTCATCTGGCGCGACTAAAATAAAGGACTATTTCAAAACACTAGGAATATTTAATTCTGAATTAAAACATAATATACTTCAGAGTTATAGAATCAATCAATAGAAAAACTTGTTAAGACGACATTATCAATACGATTTATCTTAGATTTAATGGTCTATATTAATGCCACAAAAATGGCAAAATAGGGTTAATCAAAGTTGTATGGCTCAAAATCGAAATTTAACAAATGGAATTCATTTGAAAAAGACATATTAATTCATTAAAAAAAGAAAATCAAGGAGTGGCAGATTTGGATAAAGTCTCTCTTTGATACTGGGAAGATGAGATCCATAGATCTGGACAGAATCTCGCTCATAGAGGAAGTGTATGTGTGCTAGAACACTACGGCTTACGTAGTTGATCGGATCATATAGCCCTTCGTTCCGGCAAGCAACCAAACCCGGCACATCCAATTCTATTTCGATCAACAACTTGGAGGTATGCCGAGTGGCTTAAGGCATTGGTTTTCTCTAATGGTAGGAAGAATTTCCAGGAACATTTGGAACAATCCGTTTCGGAGCAGAACAGTCTTTTTCAAGTAGTGTTAGATCAATTACGTATTAATCAATATTCAATTGATTGGTCTGAGGTATCGACTTTTTTCGTGCTGTCAAAGGTTTGAACAATGAAAATAGATGGCGAGTGCCTGATTGAATTGATCAGTTCATGTAGGAACAAGGTTCAAGTCTACCTGTCTATTAGGATGCCTCAGCTGCATATATCACTGTACTTCCACTTGACACATATGGCGAGTGCCTGATCCGCGTTATGTTTTGGCATAGGTTGGTATGATTGGGCGGGGTCCCGGGGGCCTCAGGTGGATTCCGGGTGGTTAACGGATCAAGAACTGAAGTTTGAAGAAGTGAAGATTGTTTTCAGCTGGTGTGATCCGCACCTTTGAGGATTTGGCCGCAGGTGCGAGATTGGGGCTGCAGCTGAGGGACCGCAAGTGCGGGAGTTTGGTCGCAACTGCGGAATCGCAGTTGCGAAAAGGCATCGCATGAGCAGGAGTTGCTGGGCGGAGTCAGAGCCGCACCTGCGATGGAATTTCCGCATGAGCGGCTATTGCACCGTAGGTGCGAAAATGGCTTGAGGCAGTCGGGTGTTTTAAGAATGGATTTTTGGCCATTTCTTCATTTCTCTCATTTTGGTTTGGCAATTTTGGGAGATTCAAGAGGGGTATTTTCAGCAAGCATCACTAGGTAAGTGAATTCTTCCCATTCCTAAGTTAAATATGTGATCTTACATGGAATTGAACATGAAAATTGGTAGGAAATTTGGGAAATTTTTGGAGAAACCTAGAAAATGTAAATTTGGAATTTAGCCACGAATTTGAGTATGGAATGTAGAGTAAATTGCATGATTGAACTAGTAGAGATACGGGTAGCATGTATCTACAAGCATTTCGAATTTCCAGGCACGTGGGCCCGAGGGTATTTTGGTCTTTTCTCCGAGCGTGGTTGGGAAAGTATATAATCTGAATTTGTTGCAAGTATTAGGATAAATTTTCGTTGCTTTTCCATTATGTGGTAGTTGCAGAGCGTTGTGTGTCCGATGGAGACATCGGAGGGGCTTGGAAGCCAGTGTGGGAATTTCGGAGTGAGGTAAGTCTCCTTTCTAACTTTGTGAGAGGGAATCGTCCCCCTAGGTGAATTAGTTCAGTACATGCTATTATCCTCGGGGGCTACGTACGCTCGAGGTGACGGGAGTCCATGCGTAGCTACTGTTATGCCATGTCCGGGTAGCCTAGCACCCACTAGCATCCCTTATGTGTGTACCTGTAACCCTGCATGTAACATTAAACTGCTAATATGACCGAAAACGTAATTGAATGTCTAAAAGTAAGCTAGAGTTCATAATGTTAATCTTCTAGAAAGAGAATTGGTTCCGCTGTGGATATATGTGTACCCGGACTGGGTTGTATCGTGGAATATCATTAAACTTGACAAATGAGTTTCAAAAACAAATGATTTCAAAACCTATATTTCATGTTCTTTTAAATAAGGATTTTACCACTTTCCTGAGAAAAACTGTTTTCTTGATAAAATACAGATTTATTATGTGGATATGTGTAAATTTGGGTGCCTGAGTCGCATGAGTGATTTGCGAGCAGGATGACCCTGTATTTGTGTGTGTGTTCATATGAGCACCTGAGTCGCAGGTATTATTCGCGAGCAGGATAGCCGTATTATTTTAACCGCGTCACATGATCGATTCGCGAGCGGGGCAGATAGACGCTTCTAATGTTCGGGCCGATCGACCCTTCGGCAGTGCACAATTTATTATTGTTGGTTCGCGTCGTTCGACCCTCGGCATTGGCTGCGCATGATATGTGCTACGTAGTTGCTATCATATTTGCCTGATTACTGTCCTGAAATATTAAATTACGATGAAAATGACAGATATTTAAATTTATTAAAAAGACTTTTGGAAGAAGTTGATCCTTCCCGTCGATTTATTATCATTTGATTAAATCAACATGTTGATTAATTGTTAATATGAGGAAGATATAAAGTGTTAAACGTGAACGGAGTTGAAAGATATTTAAATCCTGTTTTATAAATTTCCTATGATAAACCATGCTTAGTGTCACTCTTAAATATTTTAAATTGACCTTTAGTAAGTTTTTAATTTAACCTCTCGTCACTACCTCTCTGAGTTTAGGTGGGCGACTTACTGAGTACACGTTGTTTTTGTACTCATGCTACACTTGCTGTGAATTTTTATTGCACAGGTACTTTCATAGCAATGTGGAAGGTTCGGAGACTTAAGCGAGCTGCATCATCCGGAGGCGATCTGCAGCTGACAGAGTCCCCTTCGTACTGTATCTATTTCATTTAAATTCCCTTGTCCAGTTGTATTTCGGACATGCTTGTAATGATTGTATAAATTCTTAGAAATTGCTCATGCACTTGTGACACCGGGTTCTCGGATATGTGTTGAGATATAATTGCTTAAATGTAATCTTTAAACCATTGTTCTTAATTAACAGACTTTTATTTGGTTAATATGTAATTTAGGAAAAAGAAATGTTTTCTTAAATGTTTTAAAAATCGGAAAGTTGTTTCAATTAATGAATGAGTTAGCTTTCCTGACATGGATGTCCGACGCCATCACGACCTTAGGGATTTTTGGTCGTGACAACATGGTATTAGAGCACTAGGTTCCCATAGGTCTCACAGGTCATGAGCAAGTTTAGTAGAGTCTTGCGGATCGGTACAGAGACGTCTGTATTTATCTTCCAGAGGCTACAGGGCTGTTAGGAGTACTTCCCTTCTTGATTCTTCATCGTGCAAGTTGATTCCTTTGAGGCCAATGCCTATGTTCATTGCTACTCAATCTTACGTGTCGCGAAGCGCTTGCTATGGATCAGGAATTTGAGGAATGGAAATGGTGCTACGAATGTAATTCGAGATGCTTCCATGTGTAATTGGTCGTGGCTGTTGTTATGGCCCTGCAAAAAGGTAATATGTTGTTTCGGCTCAGTAGCTATGTTTCTAGGAGCCTTAAGGTTGTGCTCGGGTAGTGATGATGCTTGCGATTGGTTGTCGTGCGATGCCGTTATGATGATAGAATGCTTTCCCGTATGTTGGGGGTGATGAATGGCTTGGAAGGAGGTCTTCTCGGAGTTTAATTTCGAGATTTCGGTGTTTTACTCCGGTAGGGGGAAAGGCATTTGGATTCTGAATAGTCTGGTTGGAGTTGATAAAGTAGTAAGACTGAGTGTCTTCAAGTGACATGGGATATGCACCGGTGACGTGTAGTCGTTGTCATTGATCGAATGAAATGTGTTAAGTTTGTCGGTGCTATGGTTTCTTGGTTGCGTGGGGAGAGATTATTGAGAAGAAGTATTGAAGAATGCGGTTGGAAGTGATTGATCCTAAAGTGAGGCTAGGCAGTGGTTCCATTTCTAGGAGGCCAGGTGAAAGAAGGGGAAGTCAAGCAGTTGCAAAGTGGGGGAAGCGGCATGGTAGCTTGGAATTCGAAGATATTGTCGCACTTTTAATGGATGTCCATAAGGAGCGGATGGACTAGTAAATTGGTAAATGAAGAAGGGCGTAGGATGTGGTATTGAAGTCGCAGAAAGCGTGTATTCCAGCATCGTTGGGGGGTGTCCACGGGTGATCTCCATAAGTGGGTTGTCTTCTGAGGATAGGTTAGCGATGGCAGGGTTGGCAGGTCTCGATGAGGAGTTTTAGTGGCTACTCGATAGGGGGTAGAATGTGTGAATGATGCTAGAGAATCTGAGTATTTAGGGAGTGCTAGCAATAGGATCTGGAAGAGTAGGATGGATTGGTTGAGATAGATCGCATTATCAAAGGAGAAAAGATCTCAACAGGGTCTAGAGTGGTGCAAGGGGTAGCTTCAGGCGAAAGGGGGGAGTCCCACCATCTGAAGTTGGGTTGTAGGATTGTCTTGGCATGGGGTTGAGGATTTTCGGCGTATTGGCAAGTTATTTCACCTAAGGGAAAGGAGTAAAGGTGTTCCTGGGCTAGAAGAGCCTTGGAGTTGATTCTATTCAGTGCAAGTCAGAGTGGGTGTCTCTCAATAGCGGTACTAGTGAATTTAAAAGTTAAGAATGCGGCATTTATGGGTTCCAGGCCAGTGGCGGACCCAGGATATTTATCAAGTGGGTTCAAAATGAAAACAAACAAATATACAAAGAGGACAACAAAATCTATATATTAATAAAATATATTATTACAACTGTCCTCTACGAGTTTTCATTTCCTGAAACATATTTATAATAGTCTCATCAAAAATAGTGTTAAATATTTTTCTTTCTACATAAGGTACCAAACGACCGCTCATAAATTCGTCATTCATTCGGTTTCGCAATTCACTCTTGATCAACTTCATCGCCGAGAAAGTTCTTTCAACTGTAGCAGTGGCAACTGGTAGAAGCAAAGCAAATTTCACAAGGCGAAACACAAATGGATAATTCAAATGCTTCTTTCTCTTAACTAGAGTTTCAGAAAGATCAAAAAGTCCTTGTAGATTTGAGAACCTTTCATCAAAATCACGAACATCAGCAGTATAAGTTTCAAGTTGATTCTTGAGCGTAACCATTATATTCTCATCAAAATCGTCAAGACACAATTCAGCCATCATCAATATCTTGTTTATGTCAAAACTGGAAAATGAATCAACTGGATTTAAGCAAGCTACTCCAACTATCAAGTTCGTTGTCACCTCATTATAGCGAGCATTGAGTTCTTGAACTTGCCAATCAATAATCTTAAAAAATATATCAACATGATAGTGATGTAAAATAGTATGATCAGCAACTTTATGTCGAGATCTTCCAGAGTTAGCATAGAAGTCATCAAAGTTTGGTATCAATATATTATACTTGACACAAAATGCAGACACATTATCAATAAGTGAATCCCATTCTTCTTCTCTTAGCTTTTGCAACCGTTTCTTTGCCACTTCAACAAGTATAATAGCATTTGCAATATATTGCTCCTTTTTTTGTAAGGGTGTATTAAGCTCATTTGTGATCCCCAAAACATCTCTCATTAAGTGAAACATGAAAGCAACCTCAAAAGTTTGACAAGTGCTAAGATATCCCTTTGCTTTAGCTCTTTCTTCTAAAGTCCCGGCGTCAACAACGATAGTATCAAGAATATCAATAACTGAGACAAACATAGAAATAAAGTTCTTAAAAGATTTGTAGTGCGAACCCCAACGAGTATCGGCAGCTCTAGCAAGACCAAGTTCTTGATTCAAACCCCTACCAGTTTCAAGTTCACCCATGTCTAATGCCTCTTGAACTTTTTGTGCTTGAGATTCTCGAAGATCATCCTTACGTTTGTAAGAACGTCCCACTATATTCAATACATTAGAAACCAACAATACAAGTTCTCCCACTTCAAGACACTTTTTGGATACCGCAACAAGAGTCAATTGAAGTTGGTGTGTAAAACAATGAATGGAATAATCAGATTTACTTTCTTGTTGAATCAAAGTTTTGAGGCCACGTAAATACCCTTGCATGTTACTTGCTCCATCATAGCATTGTCCACGCACATAATATAAACTCAAAGAATATTGAGAAAGGTAATCAACAATTGCTTCTTTTAAACATAAAGCACTAGTATTACGAACATGAACGATCCCAATAAAATGCTCCACCACAGATCCACATCTATTCACATATCGCAAGACAATAGCTAATTGCTCTTTGCGTGATACATCACATGATTCATCAACTAGCAATGTAAAAAAGTCTCCATTTAGATCGTCCATGATTGCTTTAACTGTTTCAATTTTACATGCAATGATAATGTCTTTTTGAATTTTATGAGAGGTCAATTGATCATTCTTTGGAGCATTTTCCAACACAAGATCACGAATTTTATCGCACCTCTCTGCATACTATGAAAGAATCTCAAGAAAGTTATCTTTGTTAATGATGATTCATCTTCACGATGTCCACAGAATGCCAATACTTGATTCAATAGGAGTCTTACAACCTCAATTGAAGCCTTCAAGTGAATTTCGTATTCGAGCTTGGTTTGAATGGATTGCCTATCAAATGAAGTTTCAATTGACTATTTTTTTTAAATAAATATTCACATTTCCTTTTTGCATGATTATGAATACTGCTCAACTTACCAACACGCATATCGAATCTCTTATTTTTTTGCCAACTCTTGAATCCTAAACTTGAAAATACATCGCCTCCACCTTGATGAATGTCTTAATCTTGAAACAAGTAACAACACAAAGAATAAGCTGCATCTTCTATCACACTGTACTCCAACCAATTACGATATTCATCAAACCATTTAAGATTGAAATGACGCTTTAAGCCCGAAAAATCTCTTTGAGGAAACATATGATATTGAGGTTGGTAAGGACCTCTTCGGAGATATTCTCTTCTAATCTAATCACACTCATTTGGATGATAATCTCTAATGGGTATTCTCTCCTTTGGATCAGTCGGTAAAGAATCAAGATATATTCCTTGTCTTTGTCTTTTAGAGGATTCGGGTTGATCTTCTAATTGGTTCAAATTTTGTTCCATGGGAGTAGCAATTGGAGAGGATGAACTTGGTTGTAGCAACTTAGAAGATATTGGAGGGTAGAATCTCTTCATTGTAACACAAACTGGATTACCAAATTAGAATTACAAGAATAATTTTGTATATGTTTAACCTTAAATTTAAACAATAAGAACTAATGTTTAACCTTAAATTCAATACACCTCATTTCAATTGTAAAACAATGAAAATAACTGAACAAAAATTAGTTGACTATACATGCAACTAGTTGGTTATAGTTACTTTTTTTTTGGAATTCTTTTTTACAAGTCCAATTATTTTGCAATTACAGAGTATTTAACTTCATATTTTTCCTGTTAAAGCTTCTATAACACTCTCTGTAATACACAAAGTAGTTTAGCAATCAAATATGGAAAATTCAATTTTCTTAATTACAAACATTATGTAGGTAGAAATCTGAAAAGCCAAGAGTGAAAAAAATAAAAACAAACATTGATTCCTCAAAGAATGTTGAGCAAGATAATCAAATGAATATTGACTGAGAAATTAATAAAACTCACTTTCTATCAGAAATGATGTCTGAAAATCGAAGGACCGACGGACGAGCAGAGCATATGGAGAGAAGAAAACTGGTGTTTCGTCTTCTTTTAAGAATTGAGAGTCGTAATCAATGGCGGAAATGATAACTCGACAGTCGACAGAGGCTAACCGCTAACGGAGGAGGAGGCGATTCTCTTTGAAATTGAGCGAGAGAGAGAAAGAGAGGGGCATCGACATAGAGGACTTGGGATTAGATTTTGATGGTTTTTCTGATTTGGGGAATAAATTGAACGAGAGAGAGAGAGAGAAACAATGTGAAAGAGAGGCATCGAGGGTTTGAGATTCTATTCTGGTTGTTTTGCTGATTTGGGGATATTTTATAAAAACCTAAACGACGTTGTTTTATGGGAAAAGAGACTATATTAAAAAACCAAAAACAAAGGGTATATATAACTTGCTGGTTTCGAACTCAGGACCATGTGGTTAGTTTGAACCCTCTTCACTAGCAGGCTAGGCGATTTTCTTATTCAAAGCGGGTTCAAAATAAAATTTATGCCTTTACTTGTTTGAAGACAGAAAAAATATACCTATATATACAGTGTTATTTTTCGACGAAGCGGGTTCATATGAACCCTCTTGACTCCATGTGGGTCCGCCCCTGTTCCAGGCAGCAATATGATCGAGAATCGAACTTTTGCAGAGTAATTTCTGAGAAAGAGGAGGATGGTTGGAATGTTCTATGATATGTTTCAACATGCAAGATAATATTGGAGGAGTGAGAGGAATAAACTCCTAATTGTAGAAAGATTATCAGAAGGGTATGAGTCGGGATGCGGGATTTAGGCAGCATAGTCTCGTGAATCAAGGTCACTTGTGGTGAGTGAGGGTTGAGTTTGCTACGGGTTGAAGGAAGTTGCTATTATTCTTGAGGCAATTGACGATGATTAAAAGAAGATAGATTGATGAGCCATGGTTGAAATGGCACATTTGCGGCAGTGATCGGTTCCTTTGATATGATTTAGTTATGCATGTGGTTTGTGCCAGTGTGTGTGGGGCTTGTCGACCATCGTAACGTATTTTTAGATGGGAGCATTTGAGCGTTATAGCCCGTCAGGTGCAGGCGGATCCCGGAAGGGTTATGGTGGTATAGATTACTACTTAAGGATTTGCATGTTGGGTGATTGTGGGAATTCACTCGTGTGTTGAGATGGCACTCTTGAATTGAGTTAAGTAAGAGGTTTCTATGTGATGAAGTGTTCACCCTATTGGTGGTTCAGAAGTTATGATGGAATTCTTGCGCTACCTCGTATTGGCATGTTAGGTGTGGTAAGCAGTATGTAACTGGGAGTAAGAATCGAGATTGAGGTCCGATGTTTATAAGGATGTCATGAGCTCCGTAGAGAAAGGAAAAGTGATTTGAAAGTTCAATATAAGCTGGTGTTAACTTTAGTGTCACCTGAGATTGACATTCGGTGAAAGAGGATTTGTACCCTGGTCATGGGTTCTTGATGTGTTTTAAGGCCTTAGTGTGGTTGGTGTTATGGATGAGCAGACTTGTTGCCTTATGTGGAAGTTCGTGGAAGCATGACCGTGAAAAGATTGTATAAAGTCTGACATGTAGTCGCTTGATGGATTTCAGATTTGGACTGAGTATAAAGAAGTGCAATATTGCTTAATTAAGAATTTACGCCTGGAGGGCGTTCAGTTCAGTTGATTATGGATTATGGGGTGTTAGTCCCGGTTATGATGGTTGTTCTCGTGTATTATGAGAGAAGGTGGGTTAATATGGACCCAGGCAAAAGCTATTAGATTAGTTGGTTCGAGCAAGGTGGCTCGATGTTTGTGGACGAATTTAAATATGATTATGGGCTCCGTATAAGCCAGGCATGTTCCTTTCATTAGAGAATTTTTAATGGGAAGGTATTAGAACAGCGGGTGTTGTTCCGTCTTCGTCGAATTCGTGTGTTATTGTGATTGTGCCGTGCGAGTTGTGAAACGGCTTGGTAATTTCCTATGTGTTGAGGCCCCGCGTGGTGGGGATGTTATGTGAGGAGGATAGCTCTTGAGATCTAGAGTCTATATATATATCGTACCTCAGTTGTGCTTGAGTTATGTATCCTACAGCTTTATCAATCACCCCAGGATGGTATTATGCACTTAGCGTGCTTGTGATCGATATTCAGTAATTTGTAATAGTGAGAAAATCGGCTCCATATATATATATATATCTTTTTATTTAAATTTTTTGTGGGATCGGGTGGCACGCCGCCACGGGTATGTTATTCGGATCGGGTTGCACGCCAAATTTGTGTGATGATGAGAAGGGTTAATATGTATTTATTTTCTTGTGTTTTATTTCCTATTTTCTGGTAAGAATTCATATTAGTTATGCGAGCTGAATAGTTCCGTCCTGAGTCATATCTTATTATCATGTTTGAGTTATCGCCTATTGGCGCGATGTGGTATCATGTGAGGCTGTTGGTCATGTTGGGGTGGTTTCTTATCTGAGCAGTTCGTACTAGGTGAGACGAGATTATCGGATCGGGGATCAGTGAGATGAGGTTATGTGAAGTGTATATTAAAGAAAAAATACCATTATTCATGTTCAAAATGAAGTGATGATTCAAGTCAAGGTGAGGTATTCAAGGAATTGTCAACTCTGTAGTTGAGTATGAATTTCTGCGCATTTCCTCCGTTGTGGTGGTATCGTCAGCATTATAGAAGGATGTATGTATATATCATGAGGTGCGTTGGGAGCATTAGATTCGTGGAATTTGGCTATTAAGGTTCAGGGAGCGTCATTGTGGTTAGATAATGAATCTTGCGGTGCATGGTGCTGATTCAACAAAGGTATGCACTCATGTTCTGGTATGTCATCTGGAAGTTGATACGGTGTTCATATATGTTGGAATGAGGCCTAGCAGAGAAACTTCAAGTGTTTGAATGAATTCTGAGCTTATTATATGGATAAAGAAGAAATCTTCAGGCGTGATCAACCTAATGTGCTCAACTAGGTTGTGGTAGCACGGGCAGGTGCTCGAGGTGTTAAACAATGATTTCAGGTAACCCCAGAGCATTTCTTGGCACGTTCGAGGACGAACGTCGGTTTAAGTTGGGGAGAATGTAACGACCCGACCGATTGTTTTGATCTCTAGTGCATCGTTCAGCGGTTTGAAGTCGTGAGTAGCTTCATTTCAGGTACAATGACCTGTGGGCATGGTCGGAATTGAATTTCAAAAAGTTTAGAATTTATTTGGAAAGAAGATTCTCATTTCAGAAGCCTTAAGTTGGAGAAATGGACTAAGATTGAAATTTTGAGTAAACGATCTCCGAATCAGGATTTGAAGGTTCCAGCATGTTCGTATGATGATTTTGGACTTGGGTGTATGTACGGATCAGGTTTTGGATAACCCGGGAGCGTTTCAACGTATATTATGGAAGTTAGAATTTTATAATAATTTCATAGATTTGGGCTTGAAGTGCATTTCAGTGTTTTTGATGTCCGTTTGGGAGTCCGAGTCTGGGAATAGCTCCGTATGGTGATTATGGAATTGGGAGCGCGATCGAAAGTGAATTTGGATGTCTGTAGGTCATTTTGGGGTCATTTGGCTAAATATAGAAATTAGAAGGTTTTGAGAAATCCGATCGAAAGTGGAAGTTTTGATATTGAGGTCGGAATGCAATTCCGGAAGTCGGAGCAGGTCCGTAATGTTAAATATGACTTGTGTGCGAAATTTGAGGTCAATCGGGTGTGATTCGATAGGTTTCGGCATCGAATGTGGAAGTTTGGAATTTCAAGTTCTTAAAAATTTGGATTGGAGAGCGATTTGTTGTTTCAATGTTGTTTCATGTGATTTGAGGCTTGGAGAAAGTCTGCGTTATGTTTTGGAATAGGTTGGTATGATTGGGCGGGGTCCCGAGGGCCTCGGGATGATTCTGGGTGGTTAACAGATCAAGAATTGAAGTTTGAAGAAGTGAAGATTGTTGTCATCTGGTGTGATCCGCACCTGCGAGGATTTGGCTGCAGGTGCGAGATTGGGGATGGAGCTGAGCGGGAGCGGGAGTTTCTGGGCTGAGTCAGAGCTGCACCTGCGATGGAATTTCTGCAGGTGCGGAGCCGCACGAGTGGCTACTGCACCGCATGTGCGAAAATGGCTGGAGGCAGTGGCTGTTTTAAGAATGGATTGTTGGCCATTTCTTCATTTCTCTCATTTGGGTGTGGCAATTTTGGGAGCTTCGAGAGGGGGATTTTCATAAAGCATCACTAGGTAAGTGAATTCTTCTTATTCCTAAGTTAAATATGTGATCTTACATGGATTTGAACATGAAAATTGGTAGGAAATTTTGGAAATATTTGGAGAAACCTAGAAAATGTAAATTTTGAATTTAGCCACGAATTTGAGTATGGAATGTAGAGTAGATTGCATGATTGAACTAGTAGAGCTACGGGTAGCATGTATCTTCAAGAATTTCGGATTTCTGGGCACGTGGCCCCAAGGGCATTTTGGTCTTTTCTCTGAGCGGGGTTGGAAAAGTATATAATCTTAATTTGTTGTGAGTGTTAGGATGAATTTTCATTGCTTTTCCATTATGTGGTAGTTGCGGAGCATTGTGCGTCATATGGAGTCATCGGAGGGGCTTGGAAGCCTGTGTGGGAATTTCGGAGCGAGATAAGTCTCCTTTCTAACTTTGTGAGGGGAAATCGTCCCCCTAGGTGAATTAATTCAGTGCATGCTATTATCTTCGGGGGGCTACGTACACGCGGGTTGACGAGAGTAAATGCGTAGCTACTATTATTCCATGTCCGGGTAGCTGATCACGCTCAACTATGTCTAATAAAAGACTAAACGGTCGTTGCAAATATAATCTGGGGTATTATGCCCAGAGTCGATCTCACAGGGAATTTACGTATTAATCAAGTCTTTAGAATACGCAACTTTTACTCAATCAATTTTCTCAAGACTTTTTAATATAAATTGATGATGCTTTACTAATTCTACTGACAATAATAATAACTAGCAATTACTAACAATGTGATATAAATAATGATTTTAAAGCTCTAAGGTTATGGTTTTCCCCATTGGTGAACTTACTTCTCGGATACTTGATATAGCTTGATTAGGTGTCTCTATCAATCATGAACACTCTATCTACCATAAATCTCTCTCAAGTTATTATGATAATTTACTAGACGCACTCTCTCAAGTTACGCTAGCTAGATTGCATTACAATTCACTTTAGATTGCACCCGAAGTATCGTTATCTCTAATCCAACCTCTAAACCCTCGATTATGACTTTCGTCTATACTCCGGGAGTGATGTTGTTCAAACAACTACCTAAATATGCACTCTCTCTCAAGTAGATACATAATAAATAGGAACAGCTAATTGAGGGCCCTTTCAATCAACTACAACAAGAACGTAGTTGAACAAATAGAGATAAATCAACCAATCAAAACTATATTAATAACACAATAAGTTTATCCCCAACGGGTTCTACCAAAACCATAGATTAAAGAAGTTATCTAGACATGTTCATAAGAATCAAACCCAAAATAAATTGCATAATTTAACTACAAAGTAATGAATAAAAGATGTAAAAATCAATGTTTTGTCACTTCAATGGTTTCCTCTCTTCGAATCCTTCGAATGCCCCTTCAAGTTGTGTTTTCGGGGTCTATTTATATGCTTAGGACGAACCCTAAACGTGTAGCAGACTTCTATTCCAACCTGGAAACATTTAAACTCGTCAAAACTTAGAATTGACCGAACTTGGGATCCCGGTCGTTTGGGCTCAAACTCTCCCTTAAGGCCAGGGCAGGCCTGGCGTTTGGGCTCTAAAGCCCCCTAACGCCAGGGGCTGCCTTAGAGGCCAAACGCCCGGCTATCGCCCGGGTGTTTCCTCTTCGACCCTTAGGTGTATTTTCAACGTATTTGCATCCATTTAGCTCCGTTTCCATATCCACTTTACCTACACATGAAATAAACTCCATTAAGCACACAAAAAGTGTGTTTTTATCATTAACGCACATAAAATGTAAGGCATATAACATATTAAACCATGAATTCTATCCTCGCATCAATACCCCACACTTAAACATTTGCTCGTCCTCGAGCAATCACACTACACTCATGTACACAACTTATTAAGAAAATCTCTTAACACGTTATACCAATTATATTTAAAACAGTTCAAGCATAAAGGTGTGATATCCTCACCTCAAAATTCGACTCACAAATACCATGCTTTATTCACAATTCACTAGCTACTCTAACATAGAAGTCAACAACATTACCTTTCCTTCATGAATCATGTGCCATCACCAAAGCAAAAATCTAGTTCCTCACACAATAAAATTTAAGAACACTTAGAAACTCAATATAGAAAGAATTCACTCGCTCTCGTAAACAACATTCATCTGCCACAAAAGATGCACCATAGGCTTGCCCGTAGTGTAATACTCTAATAATCGAGCTCATTTAGTCTAGGACCAAGTAGGACTTTATTTTGGTTGTAATGTAGGCTGCGGGACGAGTAGGATACATTTGGATATAAGAGTGACTACACCTCCCTAAGCACATTAATACATATACTTTCGCATTCAAACTCAAACTTATATTAAGCCAAACTCCACCTCCACATCGATGTTATTACCCCATACTTCTTTAACCACAANGGTTGTAATGTAGGCTGCGGGACGGGTAGGATACATTTGGATATAAGAGTGACTACACCTCCCTAAGCACATTAATACATATACTTTCGCATTCAAACTCAAACTTATATTAAGCCAAACTCCACCTCCACATCGATGTTATTACCCCATACTTCTTTAACCACAATTACATTAAGAGTCACCACATATATTTTTCTTTCATAATAACAAAGCTGTTTATTTTCTATTTTTTTTTTCTTTTCTTTTCTTTTTTTCTCAAGTGACTCTTACTTTTCAAAACAGTGCACATTTCTCCTTATTTCAGTTATTC
>ML389883.1:0-14428 GCA_005239525.1 Nicotiana knightiana | reverse complement strand
CCCCCAATATAATGAAACTCTTATTCTACGCTCTTCAGACATAATGAAAAAATGCTTGAGAATCTTAACAACAATAAATGTTTGATCAAGAGTTGAAATTTTTTTGTGATTGAATAAAATGCAATTCTAATCGCTTTATATAGAATGGCTGGTCGGAGAATTTTTTTTTTTAATTGTATCGCGCCAAAGCAGTAGGCACTATACATTTTTTGAATTATTGGTGGGCCCAGGAAGCAGGTATAGCGCCACAGTACACGGCGCTATACAGAAAAGACGTATAACGCCGGGCACTATGGCGTTATACCCTGTCAGAAAAAAAAAATTGTATAACGCCACACTATGTGGCGTTATACACTAACGGCACAGTATGGCGTTATACATAGTCCGGAACTGTTAGTGTATAGCGCCACATAGTGTGACGTTATACATAGTCCGGTTCTATCTTTTTTTTTGACTTATTTTTGTTCTATTTGTCAAATTTTAGCCTAATTGGGATCCGGACTCCTTTTATAGCCAGACTCCTAAGATTTAAAGGAAATAGGATCTAAAGAAGGATTAACAGTCGTGCTATGTAAAGTAATCAAGAAAAGCGTGCTTCGATGACGGAACAAGGTTGGACAACCTGAAGACTATGGATCAAAAGGAAAATAATGTTAATGCTTCCGATTAAATACTCCCTTCGGTTCACGATAAGTGTTCGTTTTCTTTTAGCACGTTCATTAAGAAATTATTAAATCCTATGCAAAAAAATTTAGTATGACTAAACTACCCTTATTAAAGTATTGGTCACACAATTATAGTGAGGAGCGAGAAAAGTTTTTTAGGAATATGCACATAAGAGTAAAAGAGTAAAAACAAATTAAATTTTTTCTTGATAACATAATTGAACACTTATTTTGAACCAAAATAAAAGAAAACTGAACACTTATTGTGAACCGGAAGGAGTAATGTGTGCTCGCTTCATCTGTATTCTTGCCTCATTTGGCCCAGACATGTGATTGTATTTATTAATGGAGACTTAATTTTAGTATATACTAAAATTTGATTTTCATTTGAGTTACTTCATATACTTGGTAAAGTTTTGTATGCATGTACCCTCTTTTGACAGTGAGAGTTTGGTGTCGTCTTTTATTAATTATTACTGGATAAGTACTGTTATTGATTAAACAATTTAAGATTAAAGGAGATGGTTCGTATAGAAGAATAATTTTCTGCTCATGATCGGAAAAGTTTAAACTTTTCATATATGATAAAGTGGAATGTCTTACAAGTTTAGTGGCTTTCGCTAATAATTATAATGGTTTGTAATTTCTTGAGATGATTAATCGAGAAAAAGAACTTGTTTCCTACTGATGGAGAAGTCGTTCATAACCCGAAGACAACTGATCTGAAATACTTTTTAAAATAGATACCTCTGATAACTTCTTTTGTTCCCATTTAATTTCAAAGGAAAAATTGTAATCTAAATAACTATTCCACTAGAACAGTTGCATACACACAGAAAAGGCGCAACTTCGACCTTTCATGTTTGATATATCTTCTTTAATTTTTGGAGGATACCCTGATCACGCCCAACTATACCTTATAAAAAGGATTAAACGGTCATTGTAAATATAATCCAGGTATTTAGCTCGAAGTCGAATCTCACAGGGAATTAACTTATCAATTACTCTTGCCAAACTCACTAAATTCTCCGTAATCAACTTCCTAGATGTTTTGAATAGCAATTGGTGATATTTCTACTAACTATGACTGAATAAGATTAATCAAACTAAAAGCTAACTAAGACTGAGTTGTAAACAAATAAGAGAAGGGTCTAAGGTTGTGATTTCCCCTATTGATGGACTCCCTTCCTATTATGTCTCATATAGATTTGCTTAATCTTCTCTATCGATCATGAGCACTCTTACTACCGTAACTCTCTCCCGAGTAATTACGATAATTTACTAGATGCACTCTCCCGAGTTATGCTAGCTGGCTTTGATTACAGCTCACTTAGATCGCACCCAAGGTTTCGTTATCCCTAATCCCACATTTAAACCCTCGGTTATTGATTCCTCATATACTTTGGGAGTGGTGATGTTCAACAACTACCTAAATATGCACTCTCTCCCGAGTAATACATACTAAATAGACACAGCTAATTGAGGGCCCTTCAATTAACTACAACAGAAACGTAGTTGAAGAAATAGAGATTAAACTAGGCAAACTATATTAACACAACAAGAAGTTCATCCTTCAACAGGTTCCATCAAAACCCTAGACTAAATAAATTAGCTACTCATAATTGGTTTCATAATAACAACAGCAAAATTCATCATGAATGATAAAAACACAAGGAAGAAAGGTAGAACTCGATGCCGAACTATCCTCCTTGCCTCTTCTTGCCTTGAACAAAACTATAAAAACCTTGATATCTTCTCTTTTGGGCAAGCTGGACCTTTTATAGGTTAAGTGGAATTACTCCATATCTTCCAAAATTGCCCCCTGAAGTTACTGCATTCTGGACGAACTAGCGCGGCCGCGCTAAATGCAACATACACTGTCCCGTTGCTTCTGGACTAGCGCGGCCATGCTCGTGACTGCGCTTGGGCCGCGCTAATAGGCATCAACACTGCCCCGTTTCTTCTACTCTAGCGTGGCGGCACTAAGGCCGCGCTTGGCCCACACTAGAGTGGAACAGCCATTCATCTCTTTCTTCCTTCACACGCACTCAAATCTGAGGGTCTTTCCTTGCTTTAATTTATCTCCAAACACTGTCCTATATCCTCATAAGTACGACTTGCTCCTGCAAAACATAAATTCCACAATTAGAGCTATTTTATCGTCATTTAACCTTCCTAGAACAGTGAAGCATAGTAAAGTTGGGGTATAAATAGTCGCTAAACTACATGAATCTAGCCTATTATCAACACCCCACACTTAAATCATTGCTAGTCCTCGAGCAATCCATCATACTCTACAAAGGTTCCTTCACTAAGCATTTCCCTAACGTATCACACCAAGAACATATCACCAAAGTTGCATTTAGTAGTGTAACATCTTTGCCTCACGAGTTAACTCTCACGTGTCGTGCAATGTTCATACTAACTCAATTTACTCTATACAGAGGTCAAGACTTACCTTTCCTTCATGAACCAAGTGCCCTCACATCACACAAGAGAGTAGTTCCACAAGTAACAACATTAAGAACAATTAGGAACTTAGATAGACAAAATTCACTCACTTCCAGAAAGAACATTCATATGCCAATAAGATGCACCATAGGCTTGCCCGTAGTGTACTACTCTACTAATCGAGCTCATTCAGTCTAAGATCAATTAGGATGTCATTTGGTTGTAATGTAGGTTAAGGGACGGGTAGGATATATTTGAATATAGTGACTAACCTCCCTAAGCACTTTAATACAATTACTTTCGCATTCAAAACCATACTTATGTCAGACCAGACATTCCACCACACTTCTATTTATAATACCCCCAAACTCCTTTAGGTGCAATTTTGCATCAAGTCACCACTTATCAAGTACTACATTTACTTATTTACTTTTCTCTTCTTCTTTTTTCATTTAAGTGGCGCTTGTCAATTTTTTTTCTTTTTCAAAACACTGCACCGTTCTCCCTATTTCGTTGGTTCACTCAAAAGCCAAACCAACCACCCCACACTTTTGTCACAACCCAAATTTCCAACATTAGGGATCGTGATGGCGCCTAACACTACACTTTCTAGGCAAGACAATGTTAGAGTTCGATTAGCTATTTTTCTTTGATTATCCTTTTAAACATAATAAAATAAATTTAAAGTAAACTTAAACTAATGGTTTTCAAAGAATAACTCCAAATATAAAATAATAAGCAAATAAATAGACCAAGCCACGAACTAATTATATAAATAACTCTAAGACTACCCTAGGGTCTGGTGTCACAATTCACGAACTACTAAAGAATACTACAATCAATGGGCTGAAAAAATAATATAACTGTTTTAGGAAAATTATAAAACAGTCTCTACGAACTAAGAAAAGACTCTCGGGATCTGCGAACGCCGGCAGATATACCTCGTGTCTCCGGATAATGAATAGCGGCTACTAAAAATCTCTATTGTTGGCTGGTACCTGGATCTGCATAAAAGAGTGCAGAGTGTAGTATCACTACAACCGACCCCATGTATTGAGTAAGTGTCGAGCCTAACCCCGATGAAGTAGTGACGAGGCTAAGGCGGGGCAATTATAACTTAACCTGCGACAATATATGTATTGTTGGTTGATTTCCCAATGCACACGCAAGTGTACGTGGTCGACAAGTAATATAGGATTTTAAGTCCAGATATCGTACCCACAGGGACTTGTGATTAACTATCAACTAAACTAAACTCAAACAAATATTTTACTAAAATTAATCTAAAATAGTAAATTAAGAGATTAAAGAGACAACTAACTTAAAGACGAATTCAATGTAATTTGATATTCTAGAGTTATGGGTTGGCAAACAATCACGTTGAGTTTTCGACCTAAATCTTCAAATCAGGTTTATTGATTGACGAGGTTAATATTGCTCGTAGCCTTCTCCCGAAGTACAACTCGCCTATTCAAGCTAACCTAACGCCTATATTCCTATGGAATCAGGATTAACAAGAACGCATTAATAATTCCCGTATAATAACCAAGCAAGGCGATTAGGTATATTCCTATCCTAACCGCAAATCCGCTCCCCTGAAGGGTTAAGATCTTGCTCTACCCAATCTTATATGCAATCTAGAATTCCCTCTCCCGAGTTCAACCCTAGATTCGTAGATAGTATTCAATTGGTGATCAAGCAATTAAATAATTAAGCGCAAGATTGAATAAACAAACCAATTAAGATAAAACAATAAGAATAATTCAAGCTTCAACTACAACGTTCATGTAACACCCAAAACTCTAGAACTAATAAACTATAAAACTAAAAGAAGAGAAGAGAAGAAAAACTAAGTAGAATCCTCTGTCAAAAGTCTTCTGTCGAATCCCCCTGTCCAAAGTCCTTCAATGTGATGTTTTTGGGTCTATTTATATGTTTAGGATGAACCCTAAACGTGTAAAAGACTTCTATTCCAACTTGGAAACACTTAAAACCCGTCAAAACTCGATTTCTGGCCGACTGGGGACCCTGGCGTTTCAGCCCAAACGCCTGGCTAAGGCCAGGCACCCCCTGGCGTTTGGGCTCTAACGCCTGGCTAACGCCAGGCACCCCCTGGCGTTTGGGCTCTAACGCCTGGCTAAGGCCAGGCTGGGTCAGGCTGTTTGGCTCTGTCGCCCGGCTATCGCCCGGGTGTCCCCTTTCGCGTATTTTTCGACGTATTTGCATCCGTTTAGCCCCGTTTCCATTTCCAATTCACCTACACATAAAATAAACCCCATTAGGCACATACGACGTGTATTTTTATCATTAAAGCACATAAAATGCAAGGTATATAATGCTTAAAATCATGAATTCTAGCCACGCATCATGTATATAATAAAGTAATAAAATAATTCTACGCAAACAAGAAAATATAACTGCAACAATAAATAAATAAAATAATTCAGTCGCCTATTCCAGGCCTCGGCTGTCACCAAAATTTCACAAAACTTTCCAAATTTCCAAACTTAAATTTAAAATAACCAAATATGCAAGATATGGGAAAACAATAGAGTAAAACAGTAAAGTTTCCAAATCTTTGTAATTAAAATCAGTAAAACATAAATATTCTCCCTCGTCACTATCTTGTTGCGGCGTGCAACCTGATCCCACCTGTCCACCCTTATCACTATCATTTATTTTTCCTTGTCCACCCTAATCACTATCAATTTTTTCCCCTGTCCACCCTTATCACTATCATTTATTTCCATTGTCCGCCCTTATCACTATCATATTGTACACCCTTATCACTATCAATTGATTTATTTATCAAAAACTTTCACAATTCAGGTCAAGTCTTTCACAACACGTTTATCTCAACAATTATAAACAGAACATAGTATAGCTCAAAAGTTGTATCCAATATTATTTCATAATGAAACCAACCAGAATATATGTAAATATCGTAAGTCATTCAGCTCAACCTTTATGTACCATAAAAAAATCAAAGGAATAGCCAACACTTTTAACACGCGTGACAATACTTGGATATAATCTAATGAAAACAAATAGTCAAGTAGCATATGTGTAATAATTCAATTACGTACTTAAACATATTTCTAAAAGCCGCCTATAAATGAATATTTTCATCTATTCACTCATGACCTAAATTTAATGAGCTCCAAATAGTTTATCGTATCCTAACGTTTTACATTTTTAAAGTCTGTGGTCCTACTCTACAATATTATCAATACTTTTTTTTTTTGCTTATTGGTATAAGGTTTAAGACTTCACTAAATATTTCAAAAGAAAAACATAAAAACGATAATTCAAATGCATTCTTGATGTATATAACATCAAGATAAAAGTACATGTGACTCTTATTCAGGTCTTAGATTTATTACAGCAAAGATCATCACTTGACCATATAAACCTCAACAATCATAAAACAGTCAAGCCGGGAAGCAAATAAATGGAAAACGAAAAAGGGATCATGGTAAACAACAATTTGGTAGGGCATATGTACTTGTCACCTCACCTATACACTACACACAAGCAATTTCACATAACAATCAGGTTGGGGATTCCTATTCCCTCAAGTCGATATTAAATCAAGCACTTACCTCAACTTTGCAGACCACTCACTGTTCAATTATAGTTTTTCCTCTTGAATTCACCTCCAATACACTCGAATCTAACCATAATTAACTTAATATCATTAATTAATGCTAAAGGAACTAACTTTACTGAAAATTATAATTTTTCCTAAGTTTTCTATAAAAAAGTTAAAACCCGACCCCGGGCTCGCTTGGTCCAAACTCGGGGTTCGAACCAAATTACGTTTACCCATACACCCACGAGCCCGAATATACAATTAGTTTCGAAATCCGACCTCAATTCGAGGTAAAGATTCGATTTATACAAAATTTCCTAACTCTACCCAAACCCTCAATTTTTACCATGAAAATTCTTGGATTTTTTTATTTAAAAGTGATGAAAACATTGGGTAATTGAAATATAACCAAAAAACGATTAGAGAACACTTACACCAATCCCTATGGTAAAAATCACCCAAATTCGAGCTCCCCAACTCAAAATATGACCGAATGAACAAACTCTAGTTTTACATATTTTTCTGCTAGTTATTCTGCCTCGTTTCTCGTACCAAACGATCCCAAAACTCGATTTTATGTCTCCAATGGATTCCTTGTGAAATTATGGTCAAGTTAGACTTTTTAATCACTCAATTTGACCTTATAATGAATGAGATATGTAGGTTTTAATATTTACAAATAGTGCAGATTTTTAAATACGTTGTCAGTGGCAATTTCATAATTAATCTGAAAAATCTAACAACCTTAGTAAAATGACCATAAAATTCTCATACAATGTCCAAATTCAACGATTCTTCTTTGCTACGGGTCCGTAATTACGATAAGGATCTAATACTTCATTCAAAACAGAAATCAAAGCTCATTTGTTCAATATAATATCATCCATGCTTGAAGAAACGACGTTAAAGCATAAGAAAGAACGAGCGCAACACAACCCAAACTTATTCGAAACTCACTCGAGCCTTCGGGGCTCTAAACCAAACATGCACACAAGTATAAAAATATCATATGGACTTGCTCGTGTGATCAAATCATGAAAATAACATGTAAAACTATGAATTAAACCTCAAAACTTATCAGTTTTCTCAAGAACACTTCAATTTCACTATTTCTCAATCGGATGTCCGAATCACGTCAAATAAACTCCGATTCTCACCAAACTTCACAGTTAGTATTCAAATAATATAAAAAATCTTTACTGGGCTCCGGAACCAAAATACGAGTCTGATACCAATGGTTTCAAACATTAATTCTTTTCTTTATTTCATTAATAATTCAACAAAATAATTTCTTACAAAAATTGATTTATAAGGCTTGGGACCTCGGAATTCATTTTCGGGCATATGTCCAAGTCCCATATTTTACTGCGGACCTCCCGGGATCGCCGGAACACATATCTGGGTCCGTTTACTAAAAATGTTAACTCAAATCAACTAAAACTAATTTTTAATTCTAAAAATTATTATTTCTTATATTTTCACATAAAGTATTTTCAGTTTCACGCCCGGGCTGTGCACGTAAATCGAGGTAATTAAAATTAATCTTTTTATGGCTAATAAGCCTAGAACGGAGTCTTAATTCATAAAATGACCCTTTGGGTCATCACAACTTTACTTTTACATATTTCATAACAACTCAAGTGCTCATGGTAGGTAAAGAGGTTCAAATAGATGGGCCATTCAAACAATTGGGTAAGACTTGTAATGTGGTTGCTAAAGAACAGGCTTATAGGCTCAACAAGGTTGACTACGATATATCACATTTAGGTGGGTATACTTTATATATATGTTTTAACAAAGAAATGCCTATATCCCTTCTAAGACTGAATAAAGCTACTATTTTGCTTTGCAAACACACAGGGAAAGTTCTAGGCATCAAATGCAGAGCATAGAATACAATACAACTCACACACACATGGCACATGACTCACTCCATATTGGCTTATCAAAACACTCTCGTTTGAGTACTCAAGTTAGTTACAAACATACAATTTAAGGCACTCTAACAAGAATCAACAACTGAGACTACACGCCATACTATAGTGTCTATTGTGTTCAGGTGTAACAACGCTAAGGGGTTCTCTTCCTATCTTAGATCATAGCCCCTAAGTACCTAATAAAAACTAAAAACAAAATAAAACAAAAACTAACTACACATGTTTCAAGCAAAACCCTTGAAAAAGAACCGCGGTCCAAAGAAAAACCAAGGGGGGATACTATACTACCTAAAACAGAAAATCTTTTTGGTATTTTCTTTAGACTTACTTCCCTCAAGAAAATTATCTAGGAAATCCATCGTCAGGAAGAGTCCAACATATTTCTGGGTTTTTTTTTAATGGTCGACTTAGAACCTCAAGAACCCCGTCGAATGAGATCCGTCATCGGGACAAGTCGACTTACATAATAAAACTACTACTTAAAACCAAAAAAACAAAAGAAAACAAAACCCAAAAGAAAACATATAACAACTATGTTCCTACATATATACACATACAATGAAGTATCCCCCACCCCACACTTAAAAGGAATACATGTCCTCATGGCATACAAAATAAAGAACTGTGAGGTAAAGGAACTTCCCTGAAGGATCAATCTTGATCGGAGACCGTCCCCGGGTCCAGATGACAAGCACGACCGAGAGCCTGCAGCCAACCTATTATTTTCTTCTCTGATTTTGCATTTTGGGTGGCAAACGCATCAACTCGCGACCCCAAGTCAGTGACCAAGGTACGCAAACCTGCCATCTCCTGCTCCAGATTGTCCAGCCTATGACTTCGACGGGCCATAAACAGGCCTGCTACGTCGGCAACATGGTCATGAGCGGGAAGCTCCGCCCCCACTTCTACCTGCTCGACCTCCTCCTCCTCATGCTCATTCTCCCTGTCAGCACCACCAGCCGCCACAAGATCCTTCCCAATAGTTACCTTTTCTGCTCGAAAGGCGGCCTCTATTGGCACTTTTCCATCTACCGCCAAATGTTCCGGCACCCGGGCTGCACGGCATAATCTAGTGACAAGATAGGGGAAGAAGAAGCCATACCTCTTAATTGAACGGCGAATAAATATCTCCTCGTGCATGAGCTTGGCCACATCAAAGTCGTGGCCATTCATGAAACACCAGATCAAACAAGCACGAGGAGCATTCACCTCCGTGGTGTTATGGGACGGGATCAGGCGGTTATTGATGAGGTATAACCAACACTTCGCTTCAAAGGTGAGTGCCGACGAATTGAACTTATCCCCGTATTTATACCACTCAACCTCCTTTCCAAGGGGAACAGATAGTTGGCAGGAATGTCTCCCACTGAGTGAAACATCTACCATACGCCTCATAGAAGTCATCCATCTCTGTCACGGGACCTGGCAGCCTGTAGGTTCTCCTAATGGCTTCCACAGAGGCGTCAACAGGCCTCTTTCGCACGGTGAATACATCATTCCTATGCTCTAAAATGTTTGCATAAAATTCTCTTACCACCATCGCATTGGCTTCATCCAGTTTCTTCAAAGAAAACATCCAACTGGCGTCGGAGAAGCTCATTGTAAATGTTCGGACAGTCATGCCGGAGGGATGTTGTATCCATGCCACGTTCTAGTATTAGCACCTTTGATTCTTTATCAGCAAACCATTCCTGAGCCTTAGCGGATACGAACTTGTTGCTATCATAAGAACGAGCATCAATTGACGCTCGTTCTCTAGATGATTCTGCTTGTCTGCTGGAGGAAGGACCGGTGTCTTGGCACTTTCTGGGGGGGTTCCATATTATCTACAATAAGGACATCATTAGCGCAATACAAAATAAGTGACCCAACTATGGTTACTCAGACTTCACCCTTACAATTGGTCACAATTATCATTGACATTCACTGTGGCATTTAAACAAACACTTGGTGGGCATCATTCACCGGAGCACTAATTAATCATGTTGTAACCCAATTACCACCATAATTGCCCCAAATTCAACCAACTAAGGTAAGAGATACAAATCCACGATTACCACCACCCACAAGCTCTACGTATACACTACAAATTACTTCTAATAAAAAAGAAGAAAAACTACTACCTAACAAAGAATTAAAAAGAAAACCTAACAAAAATTGGCAAAGAGAAAACATACTTCTGGTGTGAGAAGGTTGTGAGAGTTGAAGAAGTGTGTTGAGGGTTGAATTAGCAATGAACTTGGGAGGATGAGGGCTGAGAGTATTTTGGGGAGGGAGAGAGGCGTGTGTTTTGGGGTAGGAAGAGTAAGAGTTTTAGAAGATGAAGTGTTTTAGGAGGAATAGGAGAAGGGGTGTTAGGGTTCGTAAATAAGAAATAAGAAAAAATTAAAATCAAAATGAAAAAATAAAAAATAATAATAATAAAAAAAAAATTAACTGACCAAACTTGTCCAACGAACCTACAGGCGCGCCCGCGCTAGTAGCATCGAGACAAGGCAGAAGGAAAGCCGATTAGCGCGGCCGCGCTACTCCCAGGCAGAATGATCTGTGATCTGCGCGGTCCAAGCGCGGCCGCGTACCTGGACCTCAAAATTTTGCACTTTTTTCTACCTTTTTCCTCGGGTCATCTAGACTTAACACTCGCCTAAGCTCACCTGCATATGTTAGTACATACAAACAGAAAATAACATTCTAACTACACCAACTCATTACGTGTTGGGTTGCCTCCCAACCAGCTCCTTAGTTAATGTCGTGGCACGAAAATTACAACAAGTCAATGGGTTGCCTCCCATGCAGCGCCTGATTTAACGTCGCGGCATGACGCAAATGAGCGCATTTAAGGCTCGCTCGACCTCTGAAATTCAGTCAGATGTATCAAGGACACTTCCTTGGTTTCATCCATGCCCACATACGGTTTCAATATGTGCTCGTTGACTCTGTGGGAATCTTTTTCTGAAGTAATCTCTATGGCACCTGAAGGGAGCACTTCGACCACACGAAATGGCCCAGACCATCGTGACTTGAGTTTACCCGGAAATAGCCTTAATCTTGAATTATAAAGAAATGCCATGTATCCGGGTTTGAAGTTTCGCTCAATAATGTCTTATCGTGCAACCTCTTCATTCTTTCCTTGTAAAACCTCGTGCTCTCGAAAGCAAGATATCGGAACTCATCTAGCTCATGCAATTCTGTGACTTTATTTGTGCCCGCCGCCTCAACGTCTAGATTTAGTTGTTTCAATGCCCACCAGGCTCTATGTTCTAGTTCCACTGGCAAGTGACAGGCCTTCCCGAACACCAACTTGTATCGTGACATACCAATTGGTGTTTTAAAAGCGGTTCTGTAGGCCCAGAGTGCGTCATCTAGCTTTTTCGCCCAATAAATTCTTGTGGCGTTCATAATTTTAGTCAGCACACTCTTTATTTCTCTATTAGACACTTCGACATATCCACTGGTCTGAGGATGGTATGGGGTTGCCACCTTGTGGCGCTCATCATACTTTGCTAGCAATTTCTCGAAGGCTCGATTGCAGAAGTGCGTGCCTCCGTCACTGATAATAGCTCTCGAGATCCCGAAACGGGTGAATATTTTCTTCTTCAAAAACCCAACCACCATCCTTGCACCATTGGTGGGGAGAGCTGCAGCTTCCACCCATTTGGACACATAATCTACAGCAACAAGTATGTACTTATTTCCATATAAGCTGACGAAGGGTCCCATGAAGTCTATCCCCCATACATCGAAGACTTCAACCTCTTGAATTAGGTTCATGGGCATCTCATGGCGACAAGAGATGTTCCCGGTTTGTTGACATTCATCACAGCCCTTCACCCATTGATGTGCATCCTTAAACACAGTTGTCCAATAGAACCCGGCTTCTAGAACTTTTGCTGTCGTCCTGACTCCTCCAAAATATCCACCATATGCCGATGCGTGACATGCCTGCAAAATAGAAGATTGCTCTATCTCGGGGACACACCTCCGGATCATATTGTCAACACAAATTCTAAACAGATAAGGTTCATCCCAGTAATATATGCGGCAATCACGGTAAAACTTTTTCTTTTACACAGAGAAAAGGTCATAAGGGACATACCACTTGCCAGGTAATTTGCAATGTCTGCATACCATGGCAATTCCTCAAGGCTTGTAGCGAGTAGCTGCTCATCTGGAATGGTTTCCAGAATATCCTCTGCCTCAACTAAATTTTCAGCTCCTTCAAGTCACGACAGATGATCCGCGACTTGGTTCTCCGTGCCCTTACGGTCACGAATCTCCAGGACGAACTCTTGCAGTAGCAGCACCCAACGAATCAGGCGTGGTTTGGACTCCTTCTTTTCAATCAAGTACCTGAGAGCAGCATGATCAGTGTATACAATTACCTTAGATCCAATCAGGTATGATATGAACTTGTCGAAGGCGAACACCACCGCCAGCATCTCCTTTTCAGTCACAGGGTAGTTCAGTTGGGCTCCACTCAACGTCCTACTTGCGTAGTAAATTGGGTGCATTATCTTGTTTTTCCGTTGTCCTAGCACTGCTCCCACTGCATAGTCACTGGCGTCACACGTGAGTTCGAATGGTTGCTCCCTGTCGGGGGCAACAATGATGGGTGCAGTGACTAGCCTCTTCTTCAACTCCTCGAGTGCTACCCTGCAATTGTTAGAAAACACAAAAGGGTTATCTTTTTCTAATAACTTACATAGAGGGTTGGCAATTTTGGAGAAGCCTTTGATGAATCTCCGGTAGAAATACGCATGCCCGAGGAAGCTCCTGATTGCTTTGACTGATGTGGAAGGTGGAAGCTTTGCTATCACATAAACTTTAGCCCGATCACCTCGATTCCCTTGCTTGATATCAGGTGTCCCAAGACTATAACCTCTTGTACCATGAAATGACACTTTTCCCAATTGAGTACAAGGTTAGTCTCGATGCACCTCTTCAACACTCGGGTCAAATTTGTAAGGCACTCATCGAATGAATTTCCCACCACTGAGAAATCATCCATGAATACCTCCATTATGTCTTCAACCATGTCGGTGAATATGGCCATCATGCACCTTTGGAATGTGGCGGGCGCATTGCATAGGCCAAAGGGCATCCTCAGGAAGGCAAAAATCCCATGTGAACTAGGTCTTCTCTCTGTCCTCTTGTGCAATGGAGATTTGGTTGTACCCTGGGTACCCATCCAGAAAACAAAAGTGAGACCTCTCTGCCAGCCTATCAAGCATCTGATCAATGAAGGGAAGTGGGAAGTGGTCTTTCCGGTGGCCAGATTTAATTTCCTATAGTCCATGCAAATTCTCCAGCCTGTGACGGTTCTTGTAGAGATAAGCTCATTGTTATCATTTTTCACTACCGTTAAACCACCCTTCTTAGGAACACATTGCACCGGGTTAACCTAGTTGCTGTCAGAGATGGGGAAAATGATTCCCGCATCTAACCACTTAATAATTTCCTTCTTCACCACTTCCTTCATATTGGGGTTCAGCTTTCTTTGGTGTTCCCTGGAAGGTTTGTGCCCCTCTTCGAGGATTACATCCACGACATCAATAAGAGAATAATTGGCGAATTCACTTGGTCGCCTCATAGATTTATGCACGTTGAATGTTATCTTCTCATCGTTTAACCTCATCTTGAGCTCCCCAGTTTCATAATCAATCAGAGCTCGCCCTATGGCCAAGAACGACCTTCCCAAAATTATGGGAGTTTCTTCATCCACCCTGTGAGCATGTGATTTTTACTCGTCATACCGTCCTATAAAAATCACAATAAATCAATTA
>ML389882.1:0-20672 GCA_005239525.1 Nicotiana knightiana | reverse complement strand
AGGGCAGTTCAGCGTGAGTTGGGTACTCGAGTGGAGTTGAGTACAACATTTCACCCTCAGACTAACGGACAGTCCGAGCGTACCATACAGATATTGGATGACATGCTCCGCGCTTGTGTTATTGATTTTGGAGGTTCATGGGATCAGTTCTTGCTGTTAGCGGAGTTTTCTTATAATAATAGTTATCAGTCGAGCATTCAGATGGCTCCTTATGAGGCGTTATATGGTAGACAGTGCAGATCGCCAGTTGGATGGTTTGAGCTGGGAGAGGCTCGATTGTTGGGTACGGACTTAGTTAAGGAGGCCTTGGATAAGGTCAAGATTATTCAGGAAAGACTCCGTGCAGCTCAGTCTAGGCAAAAGAGTCATGCCGATCGTAAGGTTCGTGATGGAGCATTCATGGTTGGAGAGAGAGTATTGCTTCGTGTGTTGCCCATGAAGGGTGCTATGAGGTTTGGGAAGAAGGGTAAGTTGAGCACTAGGTATATCGGGTTGTTTGAGATTCTTGATAAGGTGGGGGAGGTAGCTTACAGACTTGCATTGCCTCCAAGGTTATCCTCAGTTCATCCGGTATTCCACGTGTCTATGCTCAGCAAGTATCATGGTGACCCGTCCCACGTGTTAGATTTCAGCTCTTTCCAGTTGGACAAAGACTTGACTTACGAGGAGGAGCCGGTGGCTATATTAGACCGGGAGGTTCTCCAATTGAGATCTAAGAGTTGTCCTTCAGTTCGAGTGCAATGGAGAGGCCATCCGATTGAGGCAGCTACTTGGGAGTCTGAGTCAGACATGCAGAGTAGATACCCACACTTGTTCGCCACTTCAGGTAAATTTCTATGTCCGTTCGAGGACGAACGTGTGTTTTAGAGGTGGAGATTGTGATGACCCTAGGGGTCATTTTATAAAATTAGACTCCGTTCCATGTTAAAATCATAAAAAGACAAAAAATTAAATACCTCAATTTGTGTGCGTTGTCCGGGCGTGAAACCGGATAACTTTTTATGTGAAAATATGAGAAATAGTAATTTTTAGAATTTAAATTTGATAAAATTTGAATTTGGTCAACATTTTGAGTAAACGGACCCGAATCTGTGTTTCGACGATCCCAGGAAGTCCGTAGTAAAATATGGGACTCGGGAGTATGTCCGGAAATGAATTCCGAGGTCCCAAGCCTTAGAAATCAATTTTTGAAAGAAATTATTTTGCTGAAATTAAAGAAAAGAAATAACACTAAAAATCATTGATATCGGGACCGTATTTTGGTTCCGGAGTCCGGTACAACTTTGTTATGATATTTAGAGGTTAACTGTGAAATTTGGTGAAAAACGGAATTCGTTTGACGTGATTCGGACATACGGTTGAGAAACTATGAACCTTAAGAGTTTTTGATGAAAATGATGAGTTTTGAGGTTTAATTCACAGATTTACATGTTATTTTCATGATTTTATTGCACGAGCGAGTCCATATGATATTTTTAGACTTGCGTACATGTTTTTTTAGAGCCCCTAGGGATCGGGTGAGTTTCAGATAGGCCACAGGATGATTTTTGCACTTAAATAACTGCTGGTTTTTCAATATGTGGTGTCCATGTTTTGTACTATGCGATCGCATAAATACAACCGCGATCACAAAGTGTAGTCTTCAGGAGCCCAAAACTTGCACTATGCGACCGCAGGAGCTTGTGTGCGATCGCACTACACCACCTGGACTGTGCTGTGCGATTGCACAGTAAACCCCGTGATTGCATAACTTTAAAAATTAGGTCTGGGAGAGGGGAGGTCATACCCTGTGCGATTGCACTCTTTCTCCCGCGATCGCACAGTCCAATTTTTCCTTACCTTGTGCGATCGCACATCTTTATCCGCGATCGCACAGTTGCCCAACCCAGCTAATATAAATGCATGTTAAAGAACGGGCTATAACACTTTCTTCTCCAAATTTTCGAAGTTCCAGCCCTAAAAATGATTTTTCTTCTGCAATCTTCATCCCCAGTTCATAGGTAATCAATTTCAAACCTTGTTCTTTCAATTCCTTACTATTTTGTATCACTTTTAAAGCAAAAACAAAGAATTTTCATGGTAAAAATCTAGGTTTTGGGTAAAATTAGGAAGTTTTGTAAAAATCAAATTTATATATCAAATTAAGGTCGGATTTCAAAACTAATAGCATATTTGGGTTCGTGGGTGAATGGGTAAACGTAATTTGGTCCGAACCCTGAGTTTAGACCAAGTGAGCCCAGGGTCGAGTTTTCACTTTTTTGAGAAAACTTAGGAAAAATTATATTTTCAATAAAGTTAGTTCCTTTAGCATTAGTTAATGATATTAAATTAATTTTGATTAGATTCGGGCAATTTAGAGGTGAATTCAAAAGGAAAAGCAATAATTGAGCTGTGAGTGGCATGCGGAGTTGAGGTAAGTGTTTAGCCTAACTTTAGCTTGATGGAATATGACTCTCCACTTGTTTGCTACATGAATGTCATGGGTGTGGTGACGAGTATCTATGCACTACCCAAATTGTTGGTTAAACATGAACCTTATTCCCGATCCCAACTTAATTGATTATTGTCCTAATTGTTATATGTTCATTATTGCTTCTATGATTATTTGGCCTTGTTGATTTGTTGTTAGATATTGTTGTGATTATTTGGAAAGAGTTTTGGTTGTTTGAGCTAGTTTCCTTGTGATATGTATAACGGTTGAGAGGTTTGGTATTCTTTTTACAAATTATATATATATATATATATATATATGTTCCTGGTGGTTTCGTTTTGATAATATTGAGGAAGTTGTGAGAAATGCAGTCTAACTGTTTCGTAATTGTTGTGGTAAGTGTGTTAAAAATGTTGGATGTTCTCTTGAGTTTATCTTAGTATATAAAGGCTGAGTTGGATTGACAACGTTATGGTGTTTACTTATATTCTGGTTGGTTTTATTGTGAAATGATATTGGTTAAAGCTTACGAGCCATATGATTTTCTGTTTGAAATTATGGAAATAACAGTATTGTGAAAGGTTTGGCCTGAATTGTGAAAGTTTTTATGAATAAATTGATATGATATGTCTGGTGGGAGTGGGTTGCACGCCGCAACAAGGAGTGATAAGGGTGGACAGGTGGGATCGGGTTGCACGCCGCAAGAAGAGCAATAAGGGTGATATATTTAGGGAGGAGCAATAAGAGAGGACAGGTGGGAGCGGGTTGCATGCCGCAACAAGGAGCGATAAGGGAGGAAATTTTTATTTTTACTGTTTTGTTTTCTTGAAAAAAACAAAGATGTGAAACTTTCTATTTCATATTACTATTTTCATGTTTTGGCACCACTTTTATTCAAAGATAAAGTTTGAAAACTTGGAAATTGTTGAGGATTTGTTATAGCTGAGGCCTGAAAGAGGCGGTTGTGTTGCTTTATTATTGTTGCAGTATTTGAATTGATGTGTTTAGCTTTTCTTCCTGTTTTACAATTATTGTCTCAAATATATTTTCTTGTTCGTATAGAATTATTTTATTGTGTTATCGTATATATATTAGTATCACAGGTTTATTGTTAAAGCCCCGCCTTAGC
This sequence comes from Nicotiana knightiana, assembly GCA_005239525.1. Lineage (NCBI taxonomy): Eukaryota > Viridiplantae > Streptophyta > Magnoliopsida > Solanales > Solanaceae > Nicotiana > Nicotiana knightiana. Next base: position 17,112 of record ML389882.1, on the reverse strand, counting down.
CTCGTCACTACTTCGCCGAGGTTAGGCTCGACACTTACTTAGTACATGGGGTTGGTTGTACTGATAATACACTCTGCACTCTTTTGTGCAGATCTAGGTACTAGCCAGCAGTAGAGATTTTTAGAGCAACCATCTATTTATTCGGAGACACGAGGTATATCTGTCGGCGTTCGCAAATCCCGAGAGTCTTCTCCTAGTTTGATAAAACTGTTTTAGTATATTCAGAACAGTTACACCATTTCTTTCGTCCATTATTTGTAGTATTCTTTAGTAGTTCGTGGATTGTGACACCAGACCCTGGGGGTAGTCTTAGAGTTGTTTACAAAATTAGTCCGTGATCTGTTTTTTTTAAATGATTATTATTATTATTTTATTTTATTGTTGTTTGGAATTATTCTATTTAAGTTCCTTTGGAAGTTATTTATTTTTGCTTAAGTAATAAATTATTCGAGTTCTAACATTGGCTTGCCTAGCAAGTGTGGTTTTAGGCGCCATCACGATCCCTGAGGTTGGGAATTTGGGTCGTGACATTATCACACAAGTAAGAAAATAATTCAAAAATTAGTAAAGCAGTATCATTCAAAGGGAAATATCCCAGTTTTGAGGGAAATCAAAATCAGTAAAGGACATAGAGTAAAAAAATTAATAAAGATTTAATCAAATAATACTGGAATAACATATGTTAAGCAAGAATAAGAAAACCCTAGGTAAAGTATGAATCACACAAAGTCGGGGATTCAAACTAGAGCATATTATTTATCAAAGCGGGATAAATATAGCATATACAAGAATCTGAAACCCTCACAAGGCAGATAGGGTAAAAAGAAAATCACAAGAAGCACAGATCGTTTCATAAGAAACAAGCACACATAAAGATTGAACGAACACTTATCAGAGACGACCTAAAATTAGGGATTTTTAGCATAATAAGTCAGATATCAAGAAAAACATAAGAGAATCGTTCAAACATAGTAGAAAGTACTTAAAATTAGTATAAGAATAGTTTTTGAAAAGGGGTTAAGAAACCCTAGTTTTGAAAGGGAAGAAATCGTTTAAGAACGGAGAGATTTCTTTGAAGAAAACATGTAAAACCCCATAATATTCATAGATCTATTACAGATCTAAAGAGTCGAAAGGTTCAGAGTCTAGGGTTTCCAAAAAGAACCCGAAAAAGAGGAAGAAAACTCAGAGATATTACCGGTCTTTGGCTGGAAAAGGGTAGATCTTACTCGACCAGCCATAGTTCGCCAGAAAAATGGCATGAGACCGGAGAGATGAGTGGAACCGCCTCTTGTTCACTTGAGAGCCTCAAACAGTGACACAAGTGCAAAGGATGGATCCATAGGGCTGGCAGGAGGTGAGACCTCCATGGTTTCAGGTGAGGAAGTGGCCAGAGAAGGGAGGACAAGGGCCCAGTAGACGAAGAGCTTAGAGAGAAGGGAGAGAACTCAGAGAGACGGATGAGAAAAATGAGACGGGGGGAAATGAATAATTATTGATTTAAATGGTATAAAATGTACAATTAGGCTATAGTTGCAAAATTATTGTAATTATGATCAAATAATACCAAATTGGCTAATTTGTGAAATAATTAAATCCTAATAGGATTAAAAATGATATATTAAGCTGGGAAATATTTTAAAATTATTTATAATACAATTTACGAATAATTATTGAATATAAAAATACCGAATAAATTGGAAAAGAAATTAATAAAAATATGAAAAATTACGAAAAATACCAGTTATTATAAAGAGTGATTTTGAAGGTATATATGCAAATTTTAAAATAGTTTGAGTAAAAATTGGGTATCAACATCCGTAGTCCCATAATAAATATGCAGTGCTGGAGGATCTCCCAAAATTCGTCTGTAGTCCCAAAATAAATATGCAGTACATGGGGGTCTCCCGGAATACATCCGTAGTCCAAAAATAAATATGCAGTATAGGGAAATCTCCCGGAATACGTTCGTAGTCCCAAAATAAATATGCAATGCTGGGGGATCTCCCCGAATATCGTTCCGTAGTCCCAATTTAAATATGCAGCGCAACCAATAGAGATAACAACTATAGCACGACAGAAACCTGGTACATCACCACAAATAGTACAAAAGCAACAATGAAAGTAATGCAAAGTACGACGAGTAAATCAACTCAAGAACTTTAAATCACAAAGAACGGTAGAACTTATTCACAAGGAATAACCACATTAAAGGATGCCAGGCGCAGGGAGAACAACTTAACAAGGGAAAACAAAACAAAATGTAGTAACAATTCCACAATATTCAAGTCAACAATAAGAAGCCAACACGAGTCAAATAGTTTCAACAAAGATATAGGTTATCTAATCTCGTTCTTAGGTTGAGCAATTTTGAGGAATATTCAACAATTCAAGTAACGGTAAGCAACAAAAGATAATCATAACTCTAATTAAGTCTAAACAATTATAGGACGAGATAATAATAATTTCAATTAAAGATAAGTAGTTATGAACATATAGCATGGCGATAGAAGAGATAAAATCTTCAGTTAAGTCAAATCAGGGTCAAGTAGACAGTAAGGGTGAATCCTAAAGCGATTATCTCTAATCAAAGCATGTAGAGGTGAAACTAGCAAATAAGAACTCAAACGTATCAACAACTTCATACACGGTGAATATAAGGACTTAAGAACCCTAAAAGAAAACTTCCCACAAATAATTCCGAGCACGCACTCGTCACCTCGCGTACATGGACTACAATCAACACAGAGGGCTCAAATCCTAAGGGGTAGTTCTCCCACACGGTTAGGCAAGATAGTTACCTCAAAGACGACAATCTGGTACTCTAAAATGAACTCCTTGGATGAAACACCTCCAGATGGCTCAAATCCAACTAAAATAACTTCAATGTACAAATAAAACTCATACGAAACTATTCCGGATCATAAAGTCTAAATCTTTAACAAAATCCAAAAGTCGATCTAAAATCCGACCCTCGAGCCCACATCTCGGAACCCAACAAATTTTACAAATTCTGAATACCCATTCCGATACGAGTTCAACCATACCAATTTTATCAAATTCCAATAATGAATCGACCTTCAAATCTTAAATTTTCATTTTTGAAAAGTTTTACAAATTTCTCCAATTTCTTCTATTTGATTCACTAGTAATTGATGAAAAAAACCATGGAATGATGAAGTATAATAACTTTTGGATATAGAACACTTAACCCAATCCATATGGTAAAAATTACCTCAAAAATTGCTTCAATACGAGCTTCATAGCTCAAAATATGTTAAAATGGACGAAACTCTCGTATTAAGAATCTGTCCAGGCAATCGCATTCGACATTTGTGATTTGCCTCAGCCCAGAAAAATAGTATTACTAGCCTTCAATAAATTTCATGTTTTGATAATGTTTAAATTCCTTATAGATTTCCAGATATAGGCTTCCAAAGTCGACTCCGCGATTGCACCAGTTGCTGCCAAAAACAGCTTCTATAGAAAATTCTAGCAGCTTCAAAAAGGCGCCAAGCGATCCGAACCCCATTCGATACTCATCCGAGCCACTCGATACCTTGTCCGAATATACCAATTAGTCTCGTAACATAACACGAACCTGATCGAGGCCTCAAATATCGCACCACAAATCGAATTATGAGTTTATGAAATTTTCAAATTCTATAATTTGTGCTGAAACGTATCAAATGAATCCGAAATGACTTCAAATTTTGCACGCGAGTCTTAAATGACATAATGGAGCTGTTCCAATTTCTAGAATCAAATTTCAACCCCGATATCAATAAAGTCAACTTCCCGTCAAACTTTCCAAAAATCTTATATTTTCTTACTCCCACCAAAATGCGTCGAATTGTCCTACGGACTTGCAATTCCAACTCCGAGTATACACCTAAGTCCGAAAGCTATTGGAATCATCAAAATTCCATTCCAGAGTCATATATTCAAAAGTCAAACTCCGATCAACTCTTTTCATTCATTCTTTGAAAATGAGAGTTGTTCTTTCAATTAAATTCCGAATCTTTCGAAAACCAAACTCGACCATACACGTAAGTCATAATACATATTACGAAGTTGTTCGGGACCTTAAGTCACCGAACATGGCATAAATTCTTAAAACGACAAGTCAGTTCATTACAACGTGAGAAAAACCTATCCAAAAGACATATGTACATAAACATGCGGAATACAATGGGCTAGTCAACAAGGCTGCTATAGACAAATCAAAAATTGGAAGCCGACAAGGCCACATACTATCCAACTATACATAATTGTCTACAGACCTCTAATAGAAACAACTGTACAAGAACGGTACTGGGCCACGTCATACCCATATATGTATATAAACATGTCGTACCAAAATCAAAAGCAGCTCTGGATCAAGTGGAGCACACCAACTCTCACTGATCAAGGATCCTAAGAAGGGGGACCGTCAGCCTGCCTACCTGCACCTGCGGGCATGAAACGCAGGTCCCGGCGAATAGGGAATCAGTACGAATAATTTACTGAGTATGTAAGGCATGAAAATCAGTACATGATGAAACATGAAATAAAGAAATCCACCTGTTAGTCTGAATAACTTTGTAAATTCTGAAACATTTATAATGGCATGAACATGCGTATAAATGTCGTGTCATGCATAGGTATAGTGTACATAACATCATCAAGCCTTCGAGGGCATCCCATGGCCACTGTGGGTAACATCATCAAAATATACCAACTGATCAGGTGGTGGTGCGTATATAATGTCATCTGGTCATGTGTCAATGTACATGTATAAATGAATAAAATGCATGAAAATATGTTAATAATCTCAATATTCCTTTCGGATAACTTTATCAACTTCGTATTATTTTGAGACCCATGAACATAAGATAACTAATATGTCACATGGGGAATCAAGAACATATAGACCCCTAGTATTTCTATGAATATGGTCGTTTATGAAAGCTGTGCGTTTGCTTGTTTCGTCTGTATCATTTGGATCATGCCAAAAAGAAAGAAGGGATAACCTTAACATACCTGAGTCTATTCTCTTGACAATCTTCTAAGACATGTTAATTTCGACAAAACACGAAATAAGTTATATTAAAAGCCCGAAGCAATAACGTTGTTCATGCAAAGACCATCTTGGCTTAAACTTTTTCTTAATTAACTATGACATGAGAAGCTTGAATGAAGCTCTTTAGAAAAGGACGTTACTGATGCTATGGAAAGGTTTGTTGGAATTCTTTCATAAGATATCATAGTTGTTATTCTTAACATTTTTAGGTGGCCCCACATAACGAAGCTTGGTGTCACACTTGTTTCTCAAAGTGTGACACCTTGAAACCTTTAATACTTAGTCATTTAAATAGGAAGGGATGATTGCCATGTTAGGGGGAAGGTTAAATCTTATCCCACTCTTTAATTAATTACCCAATAATTAATCAATTACTCACATAATTAAGAATTATCTCAAATTACTTAAAATATTACTCACTTTTAATACACTTTATGTACCCTACTATCATAGTCATGCAGTACCTTGTATGGCACTAGTCCATAAATACCGGGTATTGTAGCTCGAACCGTATTTTATCCCATATCGACAAACTTCGACGAAACTCACTTTCTTTGATTCGTTTATCCTTTAACCTCCACGACACTTACTTATCGCTTATTATAAATAGTATAAATGCTTTTAACCTCAAGATAATCTCATCCCCGTTCTACGTCGATTAACTTACGACGAAACTTTTACGTACGAAATGCGGGATATATTATCCTTCCTCCTTAGAAACATTCGTCCTCAAATGTTTAATTCCCCGGGATCTATATAAATCTTTGACAGAGTCGCCTTTGTAACAATACTACTACCAACTCTCCCGGTAAAAATTCAATAATTCAATGCCACATAGGACCACAATCAACGATAATGACAATGGCCTCACATGACCAATGATGATAACTAACACGAGACTCCGTACACATACCTTAAGGTTGTGACATCTCAGTCGGACCCTTCTCTAGAAGAGAAAATAAGTGAGGATATCTAGACTTCATGTCTTCTTCGGCCTCCCAAGTCATTTCTTCCACATTGTTGTTTCTCCAAAGTACTTTCATTGAAGCTACGTCTTTAGTCCTCAATCTTCGAACCTGTCTATCTAGTATAGCAATGGGAGTTTCTTCATATGATAGTCGCTCTGTGACCTGAAAATCATCAACTGAAACAACTCTGGAAGGATCTCCAATACATTTACGGAGCATAGACACATGAAAGACTGGATGTACAGATTCCAAGTCTGAAGGCAAGTCTAACTCATATGCTACCTGGCCTACCTTGTGCATGATCCTATATGGTCCAATGTACCGAGGGCTAATTTTTCCTTTCTTTCCGAACCTTATAACACCTTTCATTGGTGATACCTTTAGGAATACCCAATCATCAACCTGAAACTCCACGTCTCGCCGTTGATTATCTACATAAGACTTCTGACGGCTTTGAGCTGTTAATAGCCTTTCCTGTATCAGCTTAATTTTCTCGATTTCCTATTGTACCAATTTTGTTCCTACTAACGTAGTTTCCCCGACATCGAACCACCCTATAGGCGACCTACATTTTCGTCCGTAAAGAGCTTCGTATGGAGCCATCTGAATACTGGAATTGTAGCTATTATTATATGCGAACTCAATAAGCGGCAGATGATCATCCCATCTACCGTTGAAGTCTATCACATAAGCTCGTAACATATCCTCAAGTATCTGAATAGTGCACTCAGCTTGTCCGTCTGTCTGGGATGAAATGTTGTACTAAGACTTACCTAAGTCCCCAATCCTTTTTGGAAGGACCTCCAGAAGTTAGCTGTAAATTGATCCCCTCTATCCGAGGTAATAGATACAGGGACACCATGCAATTGTACTATCTCCTTAATATAAAGCCTTGCATAATTCTCTGCGGAATATGTAGTCCTAACTGGCAAAAACTAGGCTGATTTGGTAAGCCTATCAACAATCACCCATATAGAATCAAACTTACGCTGGGTACGAGGTAAGCCTACAATGAAATCCATATTGATTACTTCCTATTTCCAAGTCGGAATCTCCATAGCCTGCAATAATCCATCGGGTTTTTGATGCTCGATCTTGACCTGCTGACAGTTAGGGCACTCAGCAACAAATCTTGCTATATCCTTTTTCCTTCTGTCCCACCAATATATTTTCCTGATATCATGATACATCTTTATTGCTCCTCGATGGATAGAATAACGAGAATAGTGAGTATCTCCCATGATCTGCCGATGCAGCCCTGTAACATTAGGGACACATAATCGTCCTCGATATCTGAGAACCCCATCTTTTGTAACCTCAAATGGTGTCTTCTCCTTTTGAGGGTTTGTATCCCTATAATGAACTTACACAGGATCCTCGTACTGGTGTTCCTTTACTTCAGTTACTAAAGAAGATGTTGCCGTATCCTGAATAGTAATTCCAATATCACCTGAGTTCAGCAACCGAACTCCAAGACTAGCTAGCTGATAAAGCTCATAGGCTATTCGCCACTTCTCTGGCTGTAAGTATGACAGGCTACCCATAAATCTATAGCTGAGGGCGTCGGCTACCACGTTCGCCTTCCCCGGATGGTATAAAATAACAACGTCATTGTCATGACCCAAACCGATGGGCCGCGGGGAACCCGGTAACTTACTCAACCGAGTACACACATGACATATCTTTTCTTGCCATACTATCGTAGATAACTGAGCGTGAAGACTGCCGTGAGATAAGTAGAATACAACATGCAATACCAACTTATACATAAGACATACGGGTATAAGACCAAAATAACCACTCATACACTAAACATAGGCTGACAAGGCCATACAATCTTTTACATACATGACATCTGTCTACAAGCCTCTAATAATACATAATTTTCATAAAGGTAGGGACAGAGTCCCTCCATACCAAATAAAATACGTCTAAATCATACTAACCAAACAAGCAACTCCGAAGCAAATGGAGCGGACCAACATCTTCTTCTGAGCTGATAGCCTACTTGGAGGGATCTTGATCTGTTTATCGGGACCTGCGGGAATGAAACGCAGCATCCCCAGGAAAAAAGGACGCCAGTACAAATAATGTACCGAGTATGTAAAGAATGAAAATCAGTAAATACTAGATACGAGAGAAACATGGAGTAGAAGACTCGACATGCAAATATGAACAACTTTACGAAATATTTAAAATGTCATGCATATGCATATAAAAGTCATACCATTCATGGGTATATGCGTTCATAACATCATCAAGACTCTGAGGGCATCCCATCATATCATCTCAGTCACTGTGGGCAAATCATCAACGTATACCAGCTGATCAAGTGGTGTTGCGTTTATAACGCCATAGCCTTTCCCATATCCCATATACATATATACATACATATATGTACGCGTATATAACACCATCTGGTCATGGGTCAGTGAGCATGTATAAATGTATGAAATGCATATGAAATACGTTAATAAAATCTCTCGGTACGTCATAAGACCATTATGCCTCTGATCAATATCATGAAATAAACTTTATCAACTTACGTATTTTTTGAGAGCCATGAACAGATGATAGAATAATATGACACATGGGGAATCAAAAACATAGGCACTTATGATACTTCTATGAATAGAGTCATTTATGGAAGTTATGCATTTGCTCGTTTCGTTTGTATCGTACAGATCATGCCTAAAGGAAAGAAGGGATAGCCTTTAACATACCTGAACCGATTCTCTTGAAAATCCCTCTAACACAAATCAATTGCAAAAACACGTAATGACATATCGAAATAGGGGAAAATCCGTATGGTATTCTTGAGAAAGATTACACTGCACTTCCTTAGAATCGCAAAATCCCGTTGCTATTACGTGGTGCGACTTCGTATGACAGTTAGATTTATCCTTTGGAGACGAATTGCCGTAGGTGTTTTGCATGAAGGAACATCCGATGTTTGATAAATAAGGGAATGAGATTATTGGGATGATAAAGAAGAGCTTGACATATTACCGGATGAAGATGAACCCCATTTTCCTGAAAGACTCAGAGTTGTAACTCATTTGATATTTCTTGTTAAACTTTGGAAAATTTCCAAAGAATAGACAAAGAACCAAAGTGCAATGATACGTGGATTTTCAGTGAGGTTTTGAGCCACATATATCCTTCTTAAAGTGACACCTTGAAATATGGAATTAAGAGTCATTTTAAATGCCACTTTGGGCTGCCACGTTGGAGGTGTTATATTTATCCAAAAATTCATCCCTTTCGCTAATCAACTTATTAATCTTCCACTAATCTAATAATTAATTAATTACTCACATAATTAAGAATTATCTCAAATCTATCTATATAGAATAGGAGAAGCTAAGTCATATTATTGTGCCAAGTGTCAATACATAAATTAAACATGTGTCCAATTTTTGGACAAACCTCCAATTAATTTGGAGGTTCAAAAATAATTTAAAATAATTTAAAATTGAAAATTTGAATGTATGCTAATGCAGTTGAACTTATATGCGAATGTGTTCTGCGGTTTTTTTAATTTGTTAAAAGAAATTCAAAACGTTTAAAACTTCTTTAATTGGTTTAAGAAGTTCACAAGCTTTAAAACTCTCAATTTAGTATACTACTTTGACTCCCACATTTTTGGGCTGATTTTTTTAATTTGTTAAACCTGTAAATTAAAAAAAAATTACTTCAACCACGTCTGGAGTTACTCCCACGTTTGGAATAAGATAATGTGCAATATGGATAGATTTCAAAAATAAACCGGTAGAAACATATTTTTTTTTTAAAATAACCACGATCATCTTCCCCAAACGTGGGTATCCCACCATTACTCCATAACTTATCCACTTCCTCCATAACTACATCAACACTTTTATGCGTCTCCTTTTAATTTCTTTTCCATTCTCTTTTTGATTTGATTAGAATACGAACTTTGTAAATATGGCTACAAAACTTCAAGACATTAGACAAATTTCAAGCAACTCCATGCAACAGAGTTCAAAAGTTAGAGTAGTTTGAATGTGGGAAATCCTAGATTGTTACAAGCCTGAAATACCTTATTCAATAGAGTTGGTATTACAAGATGCAAATGTAATATATTTATAATTGCTTTCACTTTTTTCTTCCTCTTCTCCGTTGCTATGGTTCATAGATTTTCCAATATGCAATCGTTTATTAGTTTCCATCTGTCACGACCCAAAATCCATAAGGTCGTGATGGCGCCAGACATCATTGTCAGGCAAGCCAGCCATTAAATAGTTATGTTAAATTTTTCCTATTTTAGCATTTATGAAAATCATTACCTTTCACTTTATTACATAATAACTAAATAAAATCCGTTAAGTAAATACAATAGTTTAAATACTCCATTTTAGCAAATATATCCCAACACATCCCAGAACCCGGTGTCACAAGTACATGAGCAATTTCTAAGAATTTATACAATCATCACAAAGCTTGTCCGAAATGCAAATTGGATAAGGAATTTAAAATGAAAATAAATACAATATGAGGGAGACTCTGTCAGCTGCGGATCGCCTCCGGATGATGCAGCTCGCCTAAGTCTCCAAATCCGCCACATCGCTATGAAAGTACATGTGCTAGAATGAGTACGAAAATAACATGTACTCAGTAAGTCGCCTACCTAACCTCAGAGAGGTAGTGACGAGAGATCGAATTAGACACTTGCTAGATTTCAATTTAGTATATTCAAGTGCGACACTAAGCATGAATGTCATAGACAATTTATTAAAATCAGGAATAAATAATATCAACTCCTTCCACATTTAACACTTTAAATCTTCGTCATTTCAGTTGACAATTTAAATCATAATCCGGGATAAGAAACATCTAACTTATTTCACATTTTACACATAAATTCTCCTTCCTCATAACTGGCCATTAAAACTTCCTTAAGCCAATAAACATGTATAAATCACAGCAAATACGCAGTAAATATCATGCGCAAGCAATGCCGCAGGGCCGACGACCCGAACCAACATAAACATAAATTGTGCACTGCCGAGGGTCGAACGCCCAAACCATAGATGCATCTATTTTCCCCGCTCACGAATCAATCATGCGACGCAGTCAACATAATAATAATAAGGATAACCTGCTCGCGAATCATACCTGCGACTCAGGTGCTCATATGAATATACATAAATACAGGGTCATCCTGCTCGCGAATCATACATGCGACTCAGGCACCCAAAGTTACACATATTCAAACCAATAAACCATATTTTTATCAGGAAAATTAGCTGTTCAATGGAGTGATAAAATTCTCCTTAAATAAACATGAGTATAATATTTAAAACTTTTATGGAGATTTACTTGCCAATCGGCAGGGTTCCAAACTCGATAGGTTTATCCGAAACACAATTATCCAAGGAAGAATCAGTTCTCCTTCTAGGTGATTAAGAAAAGTAAACTCTATCCTTCTCAGAGAGTTAGTTACTAACTGAAAGCATCGCATGATATTTTATTGACAAGGTCACCAGTACAACAAGTAAAGGATGCTAGTGGGTCCTAGACTACCCGGACATAGCATAATAGTAGCTACGTACGGACTCCCGTCATCTCGTGCGTACGTAGCCCCCGCAATTAATAGCATGTATTCATTTAGTTTACCTAGGGAGAAAATTCCCCCTCACAAAGGTAGAAAGGAGACTCACCTTGCTCAGAAGTCCCATAACCGGCTTCCAAACCCTTCTGACGACTCTAACGGATGCACAACGCCCCAAAACTACCAAATAACGAGCAAAGCAATGAAAATTCATTTTAATACTCGTAAAAATTCAAATTATATACTTTCCCAACTCCGCTCGGTGAATTGACAAAAATTCCCTCGGGCACACGAGCCTGGAATCCGAAATTTCTCGAAGATATATTCTACCCATAGCTTTACTAGTTCAAATATGCAATTTACTCTAAATTCCTTGCTCAAATTCGTGGTAGAAATCCAAAATACCATTTCTAGGTTTTCTTCAATATTTTCCACAATTTTCATGTATAATTCCATGTTATAACCTTGTATTTAACTTAGAAACATGAAGGAATTACTTACCTTGTGATCCTTGACGAAAACCCTCTCTTGAAGCTCCTCCAAAATCGTCCACACCAAGTGAAAAATGAAGAAATGACCCAAATCCCGTCTTAAAATAATACACTGTCCAGGCATCCTTCTATGAGATCGCACAAACGCCTCCGCGATCGCATAGGCCTTCTGTGCTGCCTCCATAATTTCCCTACGCGATAGCACTCCTATTCATGGGATCGCGATCCATTCCCAGCTCCCTCCAAATTTCCTTCTCCGCGATCGCGGCTTCCCCCCTGCGTTCGCATAGGCTAAAACAGCAACCCCCACATTTCCTCTACTGTGCGATCGCATACACTTACCTGTGATCGCATAAGCCAAAATCAGCAGCCTCCCAAATTCTTCTATGTAATCGCGTATCCACTCACGCGATCGCATAGAGTAAAAACCTGCTGCACTCACACCAGAAAACCAGCAATCCTCACAAGGCAAGAATCGACCTGTTGAGCATCCGAATCACGCCCGAGGCCCCCGGGACCTCAACCAAAACTACCAACCAGTCCCAATACCTCATTTGAACTTAGTCCAGTGAAATCACATCAAACAGCATCGAAATCACGAATCGCAGCCCGATTCAAGCTTAATGAACTTAGAACTTTCAAACTTCAACATTTGATGCCGAAACTTATCAAATCACGCTCGATTAAACTCAAATTTTGCACAGAGGTCATATTCGACATTACGTACCTACTCCAGCTTCTGGAATCGCATTCCGACCCCGATATCAAAATTTCCACTTCCGGTCGGATTTCTCGAAAACCTTCAAATTTCTATGTTTAGCCGAATGACTTGAAAATAACCTACAGACATCCGAATTCACTTCTGATCGCGCTCCCAACCCCAGAATCACTAGACGGAGCTATTCCCAGGCTCGGAATCCCAAATGGACATCAATATCACTGAGATGCGCTTCAAGCCAAACTTAGGAAATTTCTTCAAAAATGCTGACTTCCACAATATGCACCGAAACACTCCCGGGTTATCCAAAGCCCGATCCGGACATACGCCCAAGTCCGAAATCATCATAAGAACCTGCAGAAACCTTCAATTCCTGATTTGGAGGTCGTTTACTCAGAATTCCAATCTTAGTCAATTTCTCCAACTTAAGGCTTCTGAAATGAGAATTTTCTTTCCAAATCAACTACAATCTTTCCGAAATTCAATTCCGACCACACCTACAAGTCATAATACATGAAATGGAGTTGCTCATGACTTCAAACCGCTGAACGACGCGCTAGAGCTCAAAACGACCGGTCGGGTCGTTACATTCTCCCCCACTTAAACAGATGTTCGTCCTCGAACGTGCTAAGAACTGCTCTAAAGTTATCTGAAATATCTGGTTAACATTTCGAACACCTGCCCGTGCTACCACAACCCGGTTGAGTACATTAGCTTGATTAATTCTTAATATTTCTTCTTTTATCCACATAATAAGCTCGGAATCCAGTTCCAACACCTGAAATTTCTCGGCCAGGCCTAGTTCCAATATATAAACACCGTATCAACTACTACACGATATACCAGAACATGACTGCATACCTTTGTTGAATTAGCACCATGGACCGCAAAATTCATCATCTAACCACAATGATGTTCCCTAAACCTTAATAGCCAAAATTTCACAGATCTGATGCTCCCGATGCACCTCATAACAAATATGCATACACCCTGCTATAATGCTGACGATACCACCACAAACAGAGAAGATGTGTAGAAATTCATACCCAACTGCATAGTTAAAAAATCATTTAATATCTCATCTTGACTAGAATCATCACCTCATTATGAACCGAATAATGGTATTTGTTCTTTAATATACACTTCACATAACCTTATCGCACTGATCCTTGATCTGATAATCTCGTCTCACCCAGTATGAACTGCTCAGACAACAAATCACCCCAAACATGACCAACAGTCTCACATGATACCACATCACGCCAATAGGCCACAACTCGAACACGATACATAGATAATGACTCAGGAAGGGACTACTCAACTCACGCAACTAATACGAACTTTCCTCAGAAAATAGAAAGTAAAACATAAGAAAATAAATATACGAACCTTACTGCTCATCACACTGTTGCGACATCCAACCCGATCCAAATAACATACCTGTGGCGGCGTGCCACCCGATCCCAATAACATACCCGTGGCGGCGTGCCACCCGATCCCATCATAAAATTCACATAGGGAAATATACACGGATCTTAATTGCTCACTATTACAAATTACTAAATGTCGATCATAAGCACGCTAAGTGCATAATACCATCATGGGGAGACTGATAAAGCTATATGCTTACAAAACTCAAGCACAACTGAGGTGCGATATATATGTATACTCTGGATCTCAAGAGCTGTCCTGCTCACATAACATCATCACTACACGGAGATCTCAACACATAAGAAATTATCAAGCCGTTTCACAACTCACACGGCACAATCATATTATCACATGAATTTGACGAAGACGGAACAACATCTGCTGTTCTAATACCTTTCCACGAAAAGTGCTCCACTGAAATGAACATGCCTGGCTCATATGGAGCCCATAATCATATTTAAATCCATCCAGAAACATCGAGTCTACCTTGCTCGCACCAAACTAACCTAATAGCTTTATTTCATAATACGCGAGAACAACCATTATAGCCGGGACAAACACCCCTCAATCCACAACTAAATGAACTGAAAGCCTTCCAGGCATAAATTCTCAAATAAGCAATATTGCACTTCTTTATACTCAGTCCACATCTTCAATTCATTAAGTGACTACATGTCACACTTATAGAATCTTCTCATGGTTACGCTCCCACGACTTTCCACACTAGGTAACAAGTCTACACACCTACATCACCGACCACACTAATACTGCAAAACACATCAAGAACCCATGACCAGGGTACAAAGCCTCTTTCCCCGAATATCGATCTCAGGTGACACTGAAGATAACACCAGCTTACTCTGAACTTTCAAATCACTCTTTTTCTTGGTCATCCGACTCATTACATCCTTGTTAACATCGAACCACAATATTTATTCTTACCCCAGTTACATACTGCTTACCGCACCTAACATGCCAATATGACATAGCGCAAGAATTCCATAATAACTTCTTAACCACCAATAGGGTGAACACTTCATCATACAGAAACCTTTTACTTAACTCAATTCAAGAGTACCATCTCAATGCATGAGTGACTTCCCACCATCACCCAACATGCAAATCCTTAAGTAGTATTCTATACCACCATAATCCTTTCGGGATCCACCTACACCTGACATGCCATAACACTCGAATGCTCCCACATGAAATCTATTACGACGGCCGACAAGCCCCGCACACACAGACACAAACCACATGCATAACTTAATCACATCGAAGGAATTGATCACTGCCGTAAATGTGCCATTTCAACCATGTCTAATCAATCTATATTCTTTTAATCATCTTCAATTTCCTCAGGAGTAATAGTAACTTCCTTCAACTCATAGCAAACTCAACCCTCACTCATTCCGAGTGACCTTGATTCACGAGACCATGCTGCCTAAATCCCGCAACCCATCTCATACCCTCCTGATAATCTTTCTACAAATCCGGAGTTTACTCCTCTTACTTCCCCAATACTATCCTGCACGCTAAAAATAACATAGAGCACACCGACCATTTTCCCTTTCTCTGAAATTACCTGCAAAAGCTAAATTCTTAATCATACTATTGCCTTTAACCCTTAAACACTGCATCCTTAACTTTTGAATTCACTAGGACCGCTATTGAGAGTCACCCACTCTTACTGTTCCTGAATACAATCAAATCCAAGTCTCTCCTTGCACATGAACACCTTTTTCAATGAAACACGTGTCTGAGTCACTACCTTAACAACTCGCCCATGCCTTAAGCATAAATTCGGAATCTTTCAAAGCCTAACCCTGGTCCAACAAGGCCAACTTTTGCACACATTCATCAAATCTCATGCACAATCACCATTTTACTCCTTTCCCTTAGTTGTAATAACCTGCCAACACGCTGACAATCCGCAACCCTATGATAACACAATCCTACAACTCAACTGCAGATGGTGGGACTTCCCCACTTTGCGACTGCTCGACTTCCGCTTCTTACACCTGGACTCCCAGAAATGAAGCCACCGCCTAGCCTCAATTCAATATCATTCTCTGCCAACCACATTCTTCAATACTTCTTCACCATACTCTGGCCCCATGCACCCGAAGAAAACATGGCACTGACGAACTTAACACATTTCATCCGATCAAGGACGACGATAACATGTCACAGGTGAATACTCTACCTTACTTGAAAACACCAAGTCTTACTACTTCATCAATCCAAAGCCTGACCACCTATAGTCCAAATGCCTTTCCTCTGCCGGAACTAAATGCTGAAATCTCGAAATCACACCCTGAGAAGACCTCCCTTCAAGCCATTCATCACCCCCAACATATGGGCAAGCATTCTATCATTATATCGACATCATGCGATAACCAGTAGTAAGCATCATCACAACCCGAGCATAGCCTTAAGGCTCTCAGAGACACAACTACTGAGTTGAAACAACATATTATCCCTCTACAGGGCCATAACAACAGCCCCAACCAATTACACATCGAAAACGTCACGCACCCTATCCGTAGCACCATTTAAATCCCTCAAATTCATGATTCATAGAAAGCGCTCCGCAACACGTAATATTGAGTAGGAATGAACATAGGCATAAGCCTCAAAGGAATCGAATCGCACGATGAGTNTGACTCGTGAGACCTAAGGGAACCTAGCGCTCTAATACCATGTTGTCACGACCCAAAATACATAAGGTCGTGATGGCACCGGACATCATTGTCAGGCAAGCCAATCATTAAATAGTTAAGTTAAATTTTTCCTGTTTTAGAATTTATGAAAATCATTACCTTTCACTTTATTACATAATAACTAAATAAAATCCGTTAAGTAAA
>ML389880.1:9260-31258 GCA_005239525.1 Nicotiana knightiana | reverse complement strand
ATATATATATATATATATATATATAAATATATACATGTGTATTTTATCTTCTTTAATTTAATTTAAAAAAAAAAAAAGGTTTAAGAAAAATTAAATAAAAAAAAAAAGGAAAAAAAAAGAATTAAATATATTTATATATAATATAAAATAAAAAATAAAATAAAATAATACAAAAAAAAAAATCCACCTTCCCCACTTCCCCATTACACTCACAACACACACCCCATTTCTCTCCACTCCTCATGTCTTCTACCCATGATCTTTCCCACATCTCCACTCTTCATCTCCATGAACATTTAGTTAGGGATATGTGATTTCTATATAATTACTAAGAGCAAATATTGAAGAGGATTACATTCTAAAAGAGAGAAGAACAAAAAAGAAACAAAAAAGAAAAGAAACGGAAAAGAGAAGAAAAAGAGAAAGAAAGGAGAAAGAAAGAAACGGGAAAAAAGAGAGAGAAAGAAACGGAAAAAGAAAGAAACAGAAGAAAAAAGAGAAAGAAAGGAGAAAGAAAGAAACGGAAAAAAAAAAAGGGATTTGGAGAATATCCAAGTTACAAACATTGAGAAAAGCAGAATTTTATTTTAAAAAGAAAAGGTTTTACATCTCTATTTTTAATAAAAAATTCTCAGGCGGAAGACATGGAGTTCGAGTAGAGGTTAAGTTTGAGATTTGGGTTCCGATTTTCCATAGAGATTTCGGCTCTGACCGTGATTTTATCTCCATTCATTGTTGTCATTTGGCTTGGGATTACAGAGTTAAAACCATACATCGGTTTCCTACTATTATTCTTAAAGAAGTTTTATTCCACAGGTTTTCNTTTTTTTTTTTTTTTTTTTTTTTTTTTTTTTTTTTTTTGAGTGCTTGAATATTATTTAGGTATTTAGTGTGTGTAATATTTTGTTTCATATTATCTTCTATTGATTCAACCTCGCCTTTTGTCTTTAATGTACAATTAACTGTGTAAAGGTGTATGAAAATTTAGTGTCTTTTTTTTAGATTTTGATCTTTTAAGACTTTTAATTTGTCTAACTCTATGTTGATAAATTAAAAAATCTACAAACTTAGGACATTAAAGGTTGTGCCCTAGTAAAGATTGTTTAATAAAATGAGAATTTTATCCCAACGGTTTTGGTTAAAGTGTTACTGATGTATCCCATATCTACTGTTTGGTTTAATTAACTTTTTAGAAGTTAAAATTATCCTTTTGCTAGATGGATACGATTGAACTATTTAATATGCTACCATCTCTATTATTTTCTAAAGATCTAAAAGTAAAAATTAAGCAAAGAAGTAAAATGAACTAACTAAATCATCTTAAAAGTAAAACACATACAGAATATCTATTATACTAGAATGAAATTCACCACATACTAGAATGAAATTCACCACAAATATCTGTTAAATACTACCTTCAAACTTTATTAATGCTTGGAATTCGCACAAAAAATAAAAATATTATTAATTGCGTATAAGTTCGCGTGATAAGAGTACGATTTGAAAAAAAATGAATATTCATAGAAAATGCTTTAGACGTGACTTAATCTATCATCGTGATTGCGTACACGTTCGCGTGACATAATTGCACTTTTTTTTTAAAATAAATTGAGGTATGCATTCGGATAAACATTTTTAATATTAACGAAGCGTGAAAAATTGTGTACACGTACGCGTGACATGATTTAAGCACGGATTTTTGAAATAAAACCAAGATACACGTTCGCGTGACTTTGGCAAAATAATTTTAATACTAAAGGCTATTAATTGTGTACACGTACTCGTGACATGATTTCTAGAACACACTAAATAAAATGAATACAAATACGCGTGACTCGTCTCAGGATAATTTCTTAAAAGCGGTAAAAGGTAAAAATATACCTAGGTCCTAAAAATGAGTAATTAAACAATTTAAGCCAAGTATAAATCAATAAGCGACCGTGCTAGAACCACGGAATTCGGGAGTGCCTAACACCTTCTCCCGGATTAACAGAATTCCTTTCCCGAATTTCTGGTTCGCAGATATTTTAAACAGAGTCAAAAATCTTCCTCGATTTGGGATATTTAAAAATAAATGGTGTCCCGGAACACTGTAAAAAATCCGGGTGGCGACTCTAAAAACTAATAAATAAATCCGAAAATCGAATAATGTCACTTTAAGTGGAAAAGCTTCCGTACCCCCTCTGGGGGCGTATAAAAAAGGAGGTGTGACACCGATAACGGCTCCATACCAAGGCGTCCGGCCTGGACCATGGATGGCGATAATACAGGCACGTCTGGCGGAATTCCAGTTTAATAGCTATAAAATGCTAAAAAATGTACCTTGATCATTTCGAAGCGTTGGTTATGGATCTTTGGGTCATATTTGATGTCCCGAACAAATATCATTTGATCTGGTACCGGCTCCATACCAAGGCGTCCGGCCTGGACCAATGATGGCGATAATACAGGCACGACTGGCGGAATTCCAGTTTAATAGCCATAAATTGCCAAAAAATGTAACTTGATCATTTCGAAACGTAGGTTATGGTTCCTTGGGTCATATTTTATGTCCCGGACAAATATCATGCGACCCGGTACTGGATCCCTAACAAGGCGTCCGGCCTGGACCATGGCAGGCGATAGTACAGGCACGACTAACGGATTTCCAGTTTAATTGCAATAAAATGCCAAAAAATGTAACTTGATAATTTCAAAGCATTGGTTATGGTTCCTTATGTCGTATTTGATGTCTCGGACAAATATCATGAGATTCGATACCGGCTCCGTACCAAGGAGTCCGACCTGGACCATGGCAGGCGATAATACAGGCATGATTGCGGAATTCCAGTTTAATTGCCATAAAATACCAAAAAATGTAACTTGATCATTTCGAAGCGGTGGTTATGGTTCCTTGGGTCATATTTGATGTCCCGTAAAAATATCATGTGATTCGGTACCGGCTACGTACCACGACGTCCGGCCTGGACCAAGGCAGGCGATAATAAAGGCATGACTTGGCGGAATTCCAGTTTAATTGCCATAAAATGCCAAAAAATATAACTTGATCATTTCGAAGTGTTTGTTATGGTTCCTTGGGTCATATTTGATATCCCGAATAAATATCATGCGGTCCGGTACCAGCTTCGTGCCAAGGCGTCTGGCCTGGACCATGGCTAGCGATAATACATGCACGACTGACGGAAATCCAGTTTAATTGCCATAAAATGCCAAAAAATGCAACTTGATCATTTCAAAGCATTGGTTATGGTTCCTTGGGTCGTATTTAATGTCTCAGAAAAATATCATGCGATTCGATAACGGCTTCGTACCAAGGCGTCCGGCCTGGACCATGGCAGGTGATAATACAAGCACGACTTGGCGGAATTCCAGTTTAATTGCCATAAAATGCCGAAAAATGTAACTTGATCATTTCAAAGCGTTGGTTATGGTTCCATGGGTCGTATTTAATGTCTCGGAAAAATATCATGCCATCCGATAACGGCTCCGTATCACGGCGTCCGGCCTGGACCATCGCAGGCGATAATACAAGCACGAGTTGGCGAAATTCCAGTTTAATTGCCATAAAATGCCAAAAAATGTAACTTGATCATTTCGAAACATAGGTTATGGTTCCTTGGGTCATATTTGATGTCCCAGACAAATATCATGCGACCCGATACCGGCTCCCTAACAAGGCGTCCGGCCTGGACCATGGCAGGCGATAATACAGGCACGACTAGCGGAATACCAGTTTAATTGCCATAAAATGCCAAAAAATATAACTGGATAATTTCGAAGCATTGGTTATGGTTCCTTATGTCGTATTTGATCTCTTGGACAAATATCATGAGATTCGGTACTGGCTTCGTACCAAGGAGTCCGACTTGGACCATGGCAGGCGATAATACAGGCATGATTGCGGAATTCCAGTTTAATAGCCATAAAATACCAAAAAATGTAACTTCATCATTTCGAAGCGTTGGTTATGGTTACTTTGGTCATATTTTATGTCCCATAAAAATATCATGTGATTCGGTACTGGCTACGTACCACGGCGTACGGCCTGGACCATGGCAGGTGATAATACAAGCACGACTTGGCGGAATTCCAGTTTAATTGCCATAAAATGCCAAAAAATGTAACTTGATCATTTCGAAGCGTTGGTTATGGTTCCTTGGGTCATATTTGATATCCTGAACAAATATCATACAGTCCGGTACCGGCTCCGTACCAAGGCTTCCGGCCTTGACCATGGCAGGCGATAATACATGCACGACTGGCGAAATTCCAGTTTAATTGCCACAAAATACCAAAAAATGTAATTTGATAATTTCTAAGCGTTGGTTATGTTTATGTGGGTCATATTTGATGTCCTGGACAAATATCATGCAATCCGGTGCGGGTTCTGTACCAAGGCGTCTGGCCTGGACCATGGCAGGCGATAATAGAGGCTCGGCTGGCGGAATTCCAGTTTAATTACCGTAAAATGCCAAAAAATATAACTTGATCATTTCGAAGTGTTGTTTATAGTTCCTTGGGTCATATTTGATGTCCCGGACAAATATCATGCAACCCGGTATCGGCTCCGTACCTAGGCGTCCGGCCTGGACCATGGCAGGCGATAATACAGGCACGACTGGCGGAATTCCAGTTTAATTGCCATAAAATGCCAAAAAATATAACTTGATCATTTCGAAGCATTGGTTATGGTTCCTTGGGTCGTATTTGATCTCCCGCAAAAATATCATGTGATCCGGTACCGGTTTCATACCAAGGTGTCCGGCCTGAACCATGGATGGTGATAATACAGGCGTGACTGGTGGAATTCCAGTTTAATAGCCATAAAATGCCAAAAAATGTAACTTGATCATTTCGAAGCGTTAGTTAGGCTCCTTGGGTCATATTTGATATCCCGGAAAAATATCATGTGACTCGGTATCGACTCCGTACGAAGGCGTCCGGCCTAGACCATGGCAGGCGATAATACAGGCACGACTGGCGGAATTCCAGTTTAATTGCCATAAAATGCCAAAAAATGTATATTGATCATTTCGAAGCGTTGTTTATGGTTCCTTGGGTCATATTTGATATTCCAGACAAATATCATGCGATTCGGTACCGCCTCCGTACCAAGGCATCGGGCCTGGACCATGGCAGGCGATATTACATCCACGGCTGACGGAATTCCAGTTTAATTGCCAGAAAATGCCAAAAAATGTAACTTGATCATTTCGAAGCGTTGTTTATGGTTCCTTGGGTCATATTTGATATTCCGGACAAATATCATGCGATTCGGTACCGCCTCCGTACCAAGGCGTCGGGCCTGGACCATGGCAGGCGATATTACATCCACGACTGACGGAATTCCAGTTTAATTGCCAGAAAATGCCAAAAAATGTAACTTGATCATTTCGAAGCGTTGTTTATGGTTCCTTGGGTCATATTTGATATCCCGGACAAATATCATGTGATTCGGTACCGCCTCCGTACCAAGGTGTCGGGCCTGGACCATGGCAGGCGATATTACATCCACGACTGGCTGAATTCCAGTTTAATTTCCATAAAATGCCAAAAATGTAACTTGATCATTTTGAAGCGTTGGTTATAGTTCCTTGGGTCGTATTTTATCTTCCAGAGAAATATCATGCGACCCGGTACCAGCTCGGTACTATGGCGTCCGACCCGGACTATGGCAGGCGATTTTACAGGCACAGCTGGCGGAATTCCAGTTTAATTGCCATAAAATTCCAAAAAATGTAACTTGATCATTACCAAGCGTTGGTCATGGTTTCTTGGGTCGTATTTGATGTCCCATAAAAATATCATGCGACTCGGTACCGGCTACGTACCAAGGCATCCGGCCTGGACCATTG
This sequence comes from Nicotiana knightiana, assembly GCA_005239525.1. Lineage (NCBI taxonomy): Eukaryota > Viridiplantae > Streptophyta > Magnoliopsida > Solanales > Solanaceae > Nicotiana > Nicotiana knightiana. The sequence continues at coordinate 25,403 of ML389880.1, read as the reverse complement.
TAGGCGATAATACAGGCACGACTTGGCGAAATTCCAATTTAATTGCCATAAAATGCCAAAAAATATTACTTGATCCTTTCAAACACTTGGTTATGGTTTCTTGGCTTTTATTTGATGTCCCGATAAAATATCATGCGATCCGGTACCATATCCATACTAAGGCATCCGGCCTGGACCATGGATGGCGATAATACAGGCACGACAGGCGGAAATTCCAGTTTAATTGCCATAAAATGCAAAATAATGTAACCTGATCATTTCGTAGCGTTGGTTATGGTTCCTTGGGTCATATTTGATGTCCCGGACAAATATCATGTGATCCGGTACCGACTCCGTACCAAGGCGTCTGGCCTGGACCATGGCAGGCGATAATACAGGCACAACTGACGGAAGTCCAATTTAATTGCCATAAAATGCCGAAAAATGTAACTTAATTATGTTGAAGTGTTGGTTATGGTTCCTTGGGTCGTATATGATGTCTCGGAGAAATATCATGTGATTCGGTACTAGCTCCGTACCAAGGCATCCGGCCTGGACTATGGCAGGCGGTAATACAGGCACGACTGGCGGAATTCCAATTTAATTGCCATAAAATGCAAAAAATGTAATTTGATCATTACGAAGCGTTGGTTATGGTTCCGTGTGTCGTATTTGATGTCTCGGACAAATATCATGAGATTCTGTACCGACTCCGTACCAAGGAGTCCGACCTGGACCATGGCAGGCGATAATACAGGCATAACTGGCGGAATTCCAATTTAATTGCCATAAAACGCCAAGTAATGTAACATGATCATTTCGAAGCATTGGTTATGGTTCCTTGGGTCATATTTCATATTCCGGACTAATATCATGAGACCCGATACCGGCTCTGTACCAAGGCGTTTGGCCTGGACCATGGCAGGCGATAATACATGCACGACTGTGGAAATTCCAGTTTAATTGCCATAAAATGCCAAAAAATGTAACTTGATCATTTCAAAGTATTGGTTATGGCTCTGTGGGTTGAATTTGATGTCCTGGAGAAATATCATGCGATCCGGTACCATCTATGTACCAAGGCATCCGACCTAGACTATGGCAAGCGATAATAGAGGTACGACTGGCGGAATTGCAGTTTAATTACCATAAAATGCCAAAAAATGTAACTTGATCAGTTTGAAGCGTTGGTTATGGTTCCTTGGGTCGTATTTGATGTCCAGGACAAATATCGTGCGATCCGGTACCAGTTCCGTACCAAGGCGTCCGGCCTGGACCATGGCAGGCGCTAATACAGGCACGACTGGCGGAATTCAAGTTTTATTGCCATAAAATGCCAAAGAATGTAACTTGATCATTTCGAAGCGTTGGTTATAGTTCCTTGGGTCATATTAATGTCCCGAACAAATATCATGTGACCCGGTACCGGCTCCGTAACAAGGCGTCTGGCCTGGACCATGGCAGGCGATAATACAGGCACGACTTGTGGAATTCCAGTTTAATTTCCATAAAATATAACTTGATCATTTTGAAGCATTGGTTATGGTACCTTGGGTCGTATTTGATGTCCAAGACAAATATCATGCGATCCGGTACCAGCTCCGTACCAAGGCGTCCAGCCTGGACCATGGCAGGTACTAATACAGGCACGACTGTCGGAATTTCAGTTTAATTGACATAAAATGCCAAAAAAAATTAAGTTGATCATTTCGAAGCGTTGGTTATGGTTCCTTGGGTCATATTTAATGTCCCCCACAAATATCATGCGACCCAATACCATCTCCGTACCAAGGCGTTCCGCCTGGACCATGGCAGGCGATAATACATGCACGACTTGCGGAATTCCAGTTTAATTGCCATAAAATGCCAAAAAACGTAATTTACTCATTTCAAAGCATTGGTTATGGTTCCTTGGGTCATATTTGATATCCCAGAAAAATATCATGTGATATGGCACCGGCTCCGTACCAAGGCGTCCGGCCTGGACCGTGGCAGGCGATAATACATGCACGAATGACGAAGTTCTAGTTTAATTGCTATAAAATGCCAAAAATGGAACTTGATCATTTTGAAGTGTTGGTTATGGTTCCTTGGGTCGTATTTGATGTCTCGGAAGAATATCATGTGATACGGTAACGGCTCTGTACCAAGGTGTTCGGCCTGGACCATAGCAGGCGATTATACAGGGATGACTGGCGAAATTCCAGTTTATATGCCATAAAATGCCAAAAAATGTAACTTGATCATTTCGAAGCGTTGGTTATGTTTCCTTGGGTCGTATTTGATGTCTCGGAAGAATATCATGTGATACGGTAACGGCTCTGTACCAAGGTGTTCGGCCTGGACCATAGCAGGCGATTATACAGGGATGACTGGCGAAATTCCAGTTTATATGCCATAAAATGCCAAAAAATGTAACTTGATCATTTCGAAGCGTTGGTTATGTTTCCTTGGGTCGTATTTGATGTCTCGGAAGAATATCATGTGATACGGTAACGGCTCTGTACCAAGGTGTTCGGCCTGGACCATAGCAGGCGATTATACAGGGATGACTGGCGAAATTCCAGTTTATATGCCATAAAATGCCAAAAAATGTAACTTGATCATTTCGAAGAGTTGGTTATAGTTTCTTGAGTTGTATTTGATGTCCAGGAAAAATATCATGTGATCCGGTACCGGTTCCATACCAAGGCGTCCGGCCTAGACCTTGGATGGCGATAATACAGGCACGACTGGCGGAATTCCAATTTAATTTCCATAAAATGCCAAATAATGTTACTTGATCATTTCGAAGCGTTAGTTATGGTTCCTTGGATCGTATTTGATGTCCAGTAAAAATATCATGTGATCCGGTACCGGCCCCGTACAAAGGCGTCCGGCATGGACCATGGCAGGCACTAATACAGGCACGACTGGTAGAATTCCAGTTTTAAATTCCATAGAATGCCAAAAAATTTAACTTGATCATTTAGAAGCATTGGTTATGGTTCCTTGGGTCATATTTGATATCCCGAACAAATATCATGCGATCCGGTACTGGCTCCGTACCAAGGCATCCGGCCTGGACCATGACAGGCGATAATACATGCATGACTGACGGAATTCCAGTTTAATTTCCATAAAATGCCAAAAAAGGTAACTTGATCATTGTGAAGTGTTGGTTATGGTTCCTCGGGTCATATTTGATGTCCCGAATAAATATCATGAGATCCGGTACCGGCAGCGTACCAAGGCGTCCGGCCTGGACCATGGCAGGCGATAATACAGGCACGACTGCCGGAATTCCAGTTTAATTGCCATTAAATGCCAAAAAATGTAATTTGATCATTTCTAAGCATTGGTTATGGTTACTTGGGTCATACTTGATGTCCTGGAGAAATATAATGCGATCCGGTAACGGCTCCGTACCAAGGTGTCCGGCCTGGATCATGGCAGGCAATAATACAGGCATGACTAGCGGAATTCCTGTTTAATTGCCATAAAATTCCAAAACATGTTACTTGATCATTTCGAAGCGTTGGTTATGGTTCCTTGGGTCGTATTTGATGTCCTAGATAAATATCATTTGATCCGGTACCGGCTCCATATCGAGGCGTCCGGCCTGGACTATGGCAGGTAATAATACAGGCACGGCTGGCGGAATTCCAGTTTAATTGCCATAAAAAGCCAAAAAATGTAACTTGATCATTTCGAAGTTTTGGTTATGGTTATGACCCGGAAAAATATCATGTTATTCGGTATCGGCTACGTACCACGGCGTTCGGCCTGGACAATGGCAGGCGATAAGAAAGGCACGACTTGGCGGAATTCCAGTTTAATTGCTATAAAATGCCAAAAAATGTAACTTGATCATTTTGAAGTTTTTGTTATGGTTCCTTGGGTCTTATGTGATGTCCCGGACAAATATCATGCGGTTTGGTACCGGTTACGTACCACGGCGTCCAGCCTGGACCATGGCAGGCGATAATACAAGCACGACTTGGCGGAATTCCAGTTTAATTGCCATAAAATGCCAAAAAAAGTAACTTGATCATTTCGAAGAGTTGTTTATGGTTCCTTGGGTTTTATTTGATGTTCCGGAAAAATATCATGCGATCTTGTGCCGGCTACATACCAAGGCGTCCGGCCTGGACCATGGATGGCAATAATACAGGAACGACTGGCGAAATTCCAGTTTAATTGCCATAAAATGCCAAAAAATGTAACTTGGTCATTTCCAAGCGTTGGTTATGGTTCTATGGGTCGTATTTGATGTCCTTGAGAAATATCATGCGATCCGGTACCGTCTCTGTACCAAGGCGTCCGGCCTGGACCATGGCAGGCGATAATAGAGGCAGGACTGGCGGAATTTCTGTTTAATTGCCATAACATTCCAAAATATGTAACTTGATCATTTCGAAGAGTTGGTTATGAATCCTTGGGTTGTATTTGATGTCCCGGACAAATATCACGTGATTTGATACCGGCTACGTACCAAGGCGTCTGGCCTGGACCATGGAAGGCGATAATGCAGGAACGACTTGGCAGAATTCTAGTTTAATTACCATAAAATGTCAAAAAATGTAACTTGATCCTTTCGAAGAGTTGTTCATGGTTTCTTGGGTTGTATTTGATGTCCCGGACAAATATCATGCGATCTGGTACCGGATCCATACCAAGGCGTCCGGCTTGGACCATGGATGGCGATAATACAGGCACGAGTGGCTCAATTTCAGTTTAATTGTTATAAAATGCCTAAACATGTAACTTGATCATTTCGAAGTTTTGGTTATGGTTCCTAGGGTCATATTTGATGTCCTTGACAATTATCATGCGATTCGATACCGGCTATGTACCGCGATGTCCGGCCTGGACCATGGCAGGCGATAATAAAGGCACGACTTGGCGGAATTCCAGTTTAATTGCCATAAAATGCCAAGAAATGTAACTTGATCATTTCGATAATTTGGTTATGGTTCTTTGAGTCTTATTTGATGTCCCGGACAAATATCATGCGATTCGGTACCGGCTACGTACCACGACATCCGACATGGACCATGGCAGACGATAATACAAGCACGACTTGGCGGAATTCTAGTTTAATTGCCATAAAATGCCAAAAAAATGTAACTTGATCATTTCGAAGAGTATTTTATGGTTCCTTGGGTTGTATTTGATGTCTCGTAACAATATCATATGATCCGGTACTGGCTCCATACAAAGGCGTCCGGCCTGGACCATGGATGGCGATAATACAAGCACGACTTGGCGGAATTCTAGTTTAATTGCCATAAAATGCCAAAAAGTGTAACGTGGTCATTTCGAAGCATTGGTTATGGTTCCTTGGGTCATATTTAATGTCCCGGACATATATTATGCGACCCGGTACCGGCTCCGTACAAAGGCGTCCGGCCTGGACTATGCCAGGCGATAATACAGGCACAACTGGCGGAATTCTAGTTTAATTGCCATAAAATGCCAAAAAATGTAACTTGATCATTTCGAATCGTTGGTTATGGTTCGTTGGGTCATATTTCATATCCCGGACAAATATCACGTGACCCGGTACCGGCTTCGTACCTAGGTGTCCGGCCTGGACCATGGCAGGTGATAATACAGGCACGACTATCGGAATTCAAATTTAATTGACATAAAATGCCAAAATATTTAAATTGATCATTTCGAAGCCTTGGTTATGGTTCCTTGGGTAATATTTAATGTCCCGCACAAATATCATGCGACCTAGTACCATCTCCGTACCAAGGCCTCCGGCCTGGACCATGGCAAGCGATAATATAGGCACGACAGGCGGAATTCCAGTTTAATTTCCATAAAATGCCAAAAAATGTAACTTGATCATTTTGAAGCGTTGATTTTGGTTCCTTGGATCATATTTGATATCCCGGACAAATATCATGCNCTTGATCATTTCGAAGTGTTGGTTATGGTTCCTTGGGTCGTATTTGATGTCCCATAAAAATATCATGTGATCCGGTAACGGCTCTGTACCAAGGCGTCCGGCCTGGTCCATGGCAGGCGATAATACAGGCACGACTGGAGAAATGTGACTTTAATTGCCATAAAATACCAAAAAATGTAACATGATCATTTCGAAGCGTTGGTTATGGTTCCTTGTGTCGTATTTGATATCTCGGACAAATATCATGAGATTCTGTACAGGCTCCGTACCAAGGAGTCCGACCTGGACCATGGCAGGCGATAATACAGGCATGACTGGCGCAATTCCAGTTTAATTGCCATAAAATTCCAAAAAATGTAACTTAATCATTTCGAAGCGTTGGTTATGAATTCTTGGTTTGAATTTGATTTCCCGGACAAATATCATGCGATTCGGTACCGGCTACATACCAACGAGTCCGGCCTGGACCATGGAAGGCGATAATGCAGGCACGACTTGGCGGAATTATAGTTTAATTGCCATAAAATTTAAAAAAATGTAATTTGATCCTTTCGAAGAGTTGGCTATGGTTTCTTGGGTTGTATTTGATGTCATGGACAAATATCATGCTATCCGGTACCGGATCCATACCAAGGCGTTCGGCCAGGACCATGGATGGCGATAATACAGGCACGACTGGCGAAATTACAGTTTAATTTCCATAAGTTGCAAAAAAATGTAACTTGATCATTTCGAAGAGTTGGTTATGGTTCCTTGGGTTGTATTTGATGTCTCGGAAAAGTATCTTGCGATCCGGTACCGGCTCCATACCAAGGCGTTCGGCCAGGACCATGGATGGCGATAATACAGGCACGACTGGCGAAATTACAGTTTAATTTCCATAAGTTGCAAAAAAATGTAACTTGCTCATTTCATACCGTTGGTTATGGTTCCTTGGGTCATAGTTAATGTCACAGACAAATATCATACGACCCGGTACCGGCTCCGTACCAAGGCGTCCGGCATCGACCATGGCTGCCGATAATACATGCACGAATGGCGGAATTCCAGTTTAATTGCCATAAAATGCCAAAAAATGTAACTTGATCATTTTGAAGCATTGATTATGGTTCCTTGGGTCATATTTGATATCCCGGAAAAATATCATGTGATCCGGTACCGGCTCCATACCAAGGCGTCCGACCTGGACCATGGCAGGCGATTATACATGCACGACTGACGAAATTCCAGTTTAATTGCCATAAAACGCCAAAAAATGTAACGTGATCATTTCAAAGCGTTTGTTATGGTCCTATGGATCGTATTTGATGTCCTGGAGAAATATCATGCGATCCGGTACAATCTCTGTACCAAGGCGTCCAGCCTGGACCATGGCAGGCGATAATAGATGCACGACCGTCAGAAGTCCAGTTTAATTGCCATAAAATGCCAAAAAATGTAACTTGATCATTTCAAAGCGGTTGTTATGGTTCTGTGGGTCGTATTTGATGTCTTGGAGAAATATCATGCGATCCAGTACCATCTTTGTACCAAGGCATCCGGCCTGGACCATGGCAGGCGATAATAGAGGCACGACTGTCGGAATTCCTGTTTTATCGCCATAAAATGCAGAAAAATGTAACTTGATCAATTCGAAGCATTGGTTATGGTTCCTTGGGTCGTATTTGATGTCTAGGACAAACATCATGCGATCCGGTACCGGCACCGTACCAAGTCGTCCGGCCTGGACCATGGCAGGCGCTAATACAGGCACGACTGGCGGAATTCAAGTTTAATTTCCATAAAATGTCAAAAATTTAACTTGCTCATTTCGAAGTATTGGTTATGGTTCCTTGGGTAATATTTAATGTCACGGACAAATATCATGCGACTCGGTACCGGCTCCGCACCAAGGCATTCGGCCTGGACCACGGCAGGCGATAAAAGAGGCACGGCTAGCGAAATTCCAGTTTAATTGCCGTAAAATGCCAAAAAATGTAACTTGATCATTTTGAAGCGTTGGTTATGCTTCCTTGGGTCATATTGGATATCTCAGAAAAATATCATGTGATCCGGTACCGGCTCCGTAACAAGGCGTCCGGTCTAGACCATGGTAGGCGATAATACATGCACGACTGACGAAATTCCAGTTTAATTTCCATAAAATGCAAAAAAATGTAACTTGATCTTTTCAAAGCGTTGGTTATGGTTATGTGGGTCGTATTTGATGTCCTGGAGAAATATCATGTGATCCGGTACCGTCTCTGTACCAAGGCGTCCGGCATGGACCATGGCAGGCGATAATAAATGCACGACTGCCGGAATTCCAGTTTAATTGCCATAAAACGCCAAAAAATGTAACTTGACCATTCCAAAGCATTGGTTATGGTTTTGTGGGTCGTATTTGATGTCCTGGAGAAATATCATGCGATCCGGTACTGTCTTTGTACCAAGGCGTCCATCCTGGACCATGACAGGCGATAATAGAGGCACGACTGGCGGAATTCTAGTTTAGTTTCCATAAAATGCAGAAAAATGTAACTTGATCATTTCGAAGCGTTGGTAATGGTTCCTTGGGTCATATTTAATGTACCGGAAAAATATGATGTGACCAGGTACCAGCTCCGTACCAAGTCATCCGGCCTGGACCATGGCAGGCGATAATACAGGCACGACTGTCGGAATTCTAGTTTAATTGTCATAAAATGCCAATAAATATAACTTGCTCATTTCAAAGCGTTGGTTATGGTTCCTTGGGTCATATTTGATATCTTTGAAAAATATCATGCGATCCGATACCGGCTCCGTACCAAGGAGTCCGGCGTGGACCATGGCAGGCGATAATACAGGCATGACTGGCGCAATTCCATTTTAATTGCCATAAAATGCCAAAAAATGTAACTTGATCATTTCGAAGAGTTGGTTATGGTTCCTTTGGTTGTATTTGATGTCTCGAAAAAATATCATGCGATCCGGTACCGGCTCCATACCAAGGAGTGCGACCTGGACCATGGGAGGCGATAATACAGGCATGACTGGCGCAATTCCATTTTAATTGCCATAAAATGCCAAAAAATGTAACTTGATCATTTCGAAATTTTGGTTATGGTTCCTTGGGTCATATTTAATGTCCCAAAAAAATATCATGTGACCCGGTACTGGCTCCGTACCAAGGCGTCCGGCCTGGACCATGGCAGGCGATAATACATGCACGACTGGCGGAATTCCAGTTTAATTGCCATATAATGCCAAAAAATGTAACTTGATCATTTCGAAGAGTTGGTTATGGTTCCTTTGGTTGTATTTGTTGTCCCGAAAAAATATCACGCGATCCGGTACCGACTCCATACCAAGGCGTCCTGCCTGGATCATGGATGGCGATAATACAAGCACGACTGGCGGAATTCCAGTTTGATTTCCATAGAATGCCAAAAAATGTAACTTGATCATTTCGAAGTTTTGGTTATGGTTCCTTGGGTAATATTTGATATCCCGGACAAATATCAAGTGATCCGATACTGGCTCCGTACCAAGGTGTCCGGCCTGGACCATAGCAGGCGATAATACAAGCATGACTTGGCGGAATTCCAGTTTAATTGCCATAAAATGCCAAAAAATGTGACTTGATCATTTCGAAGAGTTGGTTATGGTTTTTGTGGTTGTATTTGATGTCCCGAAAAAATATAATGTGATCCGGTGCCAGCTCCATACCAAGGCGTCCGGCCTGGACCATGGATGGCGATAATATAGGCACGACTTGCGAAATTCCAGTTTAATTTCCAAAAAATGCCAAAAAATGTAACTTGATCATTTTGAAGCATTGGTTATTGTTCCTTTGGTCATATTTAATGTCCCGAACAAATATCATGTGACCCGGTACCGGCTCCGTACCAAGGCGTCCGGCCTGGACTATGGCAGGCGATAATACAGGCACGACTGGCGAAATTCCAGTTTAATTGCCAAAAGATACCAAAAAATGTAACTTCATCATTTCGAAGCGTTGGTTATGGTTTCTTGGGTCATATTTGATATCCCGGACAAATATCATGCGATCCGGTACCGTCTCCGCACCAAGGCGTCCGGCGCGGACCATGTCAGGCGATAATACAAGCATGATTGACGGAATTCTAGTTTAATTTCCATAAAATGCCAAAAAATGTAACTTGATCATTTCAAAGCGTTGGTTATGGTTATATGGGTCGTACTTGATGTCCTGGAGAAATATCATGCGATCTGGTACCGTCTCTATAGCAAGGCGTCCGTCCTGGACCGTGGGAGGCGATAATACATGCACGACTGTCGGAATTCCAGTTTAATTGCCATAAAATGCCAAAAAATGTAACTTGATCATTTCAAAGCATTGATTATGGTTCTGTGGGTCGTATTTGATGTCCTGGAGAAATATCATGCGATCCGCTACCGTCTTTGTACCTAGGCGTCCGGCCTGGACCATGGCAGGCGATAATAAAGGCACGACTGGCAGAATTCCAGTTTAATTGCCATAAAATGCCAAAAAAAGTAACTTGATCATTTCGAAGCGTTGGTTATGGTTGCTTGGGTCGTATTTGATGTCCAGGACAAATACCATGCGATCCGGTACCGGCTCCGTACCAAGGCGTGCGGCCTGGACCATGGCAGGCAATAATACATGCACGACAGGCGGAATTCTAGTTTAATTGCCATAAAATGCCAAAAAAATGTAACTTGATCATTTCGAAGAGTTGGTTATGGTTCCTTAGGTTGTGTTTTATGTCTCGGAAAATTATCTTGAGATCCGGTACCGGCTTCGTACCTAGGTGTTCGGCCTAGACCATGGCAGGCAATAATACAGGCACGACTGCCGGAATTCCAGTTTAATTTCCATAAAATTCATAAAAATGTAACTTGATCATTTTTGAAGCGTTGGTTATGAATCCTTGGGTTGTATTTGATTTCCCGGAAAAATATCATGCGATTCGGTACCGGCCACGTACCAACGTGTCCGGCCTGGACCATGGAAGGTGATAATGCAGGCACGACTTGGCGAAATTCTAGTTTAATTGCCATAAAATTTCAAAAAATGTAACTTGATCCTTTTGAAGAGTTGGTTATGGTTTCTTGGGTTGTGTTTGATGTTATGGACAAATATCATTCTATCCGGTACCAGATCCATACCAAGGCGTCCGGCCCGGACCATGGCAGGCGATAATACAAGCACGACTTGGCGGAATTCCAGTTTAATTGCCATAAAATGCCAAAAAATGTAACTTGATCATTTCGAAGCGTTGGTTATGGTTCCTTGGGTCATATTTGATATCCCGGACAAATATCATGTGATCCCATAGTGGCTCCGTACCAAGGCGTCTGGCCCGGACCATGGCAGGCGATAATACAAGCACGACTTGGCGGAATTCCAGTTTAATTGCCATAAAATGCCAAAAAATGTAACTTGATCATTTCGAAGAGTTGGTTATTGTTCCTTTGGTTGTATTTGATGTCCCGGAAAAATATCATGCGATCCGGTACCGGCTCCATACCAAGGCGTCCGGCCTGGACCATGACAGGCGATAATTAGGAACGAGAGGTATTCCAGTTTAATTGCCATAAAGTACCAAAAAAATGTAACTTGATCATTTCGAAACGTTGGTGATGGTTCTTTGGTTCGTATTTGATGTCCCAGAAAAATATCATGATATCCGGTACCGGCTCCGTACCAAGGCGTCCGGCCTGGACCATGGCAGGCGATATTACAGGCACGACTGGCGGAATTCCTGTTTAATTTCCATAAAATTCCAAAAAAAATGTAACTTGATCATTTCGAAACGTTGGTTATGGTTCCTCGGGTCATATTTCATATCTCGGACAAATATCATGTGACCCGGTACCGGCCCCGTACCAAGGCGTCCGGTCTGGACCAGGGCAGGCGATAATACAGGCACGACTATTGAAATTCTAGTTTAATTGTCGTAAAAAAGCAATAAATGTAACTTGCTCCTTTCAAAGCATTGGTTATAGTTCCTTGGGTCATATTTGATATCACGGACAAATATCATGCGATCCGATACCGGCTCCATACCAAAGCATCCGGCGTGGACCATGGCAGGTGATAATACTTGCACGACTGGCGGAATTCCAGATTAATTGTCATATAATGCCAAAAAATGTAACTTGATCATTTCGAAGCATTGGTTATGGTTCCTTGTGTTGTATTTGATATCCCGGAGAAATATCATGCGATCCGGTACTAGCTCTGTACCAAGAAGTCCGGTTGCCATAAAATGCCAAAAAATGTAACTTGATCATTTCGAAATGTTGGTTATGGTTCCTTGGGTTGTATTTGATGTCTCGGAAAAATATCTTGCGATCCGGTACCGGCTCCATACCAAGGCGTCCGGCCAGGACCATGGATGGCGATAATACAGGCTCGACTGGCGAAATTCCAGTTTAATTTCCATAAAATGCCAAATAATGTGACTTGCTCATTTCAAAGCGTTGGTTATGGTTCCTTGGGTCATATTTAATGTCACAGACAAATATCATGCGACCCGGTACTGGCTCCGTACCAAGGCGTCCGGCCTGGACCATGGTAAGCGATAATACAGGCACGACTGTCGAAATTCTAGTTTAATTGTCATAAAATGCCAATAAATATAACTTGCTCATTTCAAAGCGTTGGTTATGGTTCCTTGGGTCATGTTTGATATCACGGACAAATATCATGCGATCCGATACCGGCTCCGTACCAAGGAGTTCGGCGTGGACCATGGCAGGCGATAATACATGCACGACTGACGGAATTCCAGTTTAATTGACATAAAATGCCAAAAAATGTAACTTGATCATTTCGAGGCATTGGTTCTGGCTCCTTAGGTCATATTTGATGTCCTGGATAAATATCATGTGATCCGGTACCAGCTCTGTACCAAGGCGTCCGACCTGGACTATGGCAGGCAATAATACATGCACGGCTGGCGGAATTCCAATTTAATTGCCATAAAATTCCAAAAAATGTAACTTGATCATTTCGAAGCGTTGTTTATGAATCTTTGGGTTGTATTTGATTTTACGGACAAATATCATGCGCTTCGGTACCGGCTACGTTCCAACGCGTCCGGCCTGGACCATGGAAGGTGATAATGCAGGCACGAATTGGATGAATTCTAGTTTAATTGACATAAAAAGTCAAAAAATGTAACTTGATCCTTTAGAAGAGTTGGTTATGGTTTCTTGGGTTGTATTTGATGTCATGGACAAATATCATGCGATCCGGTACCGGATCCATACCAAGGCGTCCGGCCTGGACCATGGATGGCGATAATACAGGCACGACTGGCTGAATTCCAGTTTAATGGCCATAAAATGCCAAAAAATATACCTTGATCATTTCCAAGTTTTGGTTAGGGTTCCTAGGGTAATATTTGATGTCCCGGACAAATACTATGCGATTCGGTACCGGCTACGTACCACGGTGTCCGGCCTGGACAATGGCAGGCGATAATAAAGGCACGACTTGGCTGAATTCCAGTTTAATTTCCATAAAATGCCAAAAACTGTAACTTGATCATTTCGAAGTTTTGGTTATGGTTCTTGGGTTTTATTTGATGTCCCTGAAAAATATCATGTGATTCGGTAGCGGCTACATACCAAGGCGTCCAGCCTAGACCATGGCAGGTGATAATACAGGCACGACTTGGCGGAATTCCAGTTTAATTGCCAAAAACTTCCAAAAAATGTAACTTGATCATTTCAAAGAGTTGGTTATGGTTTCTTGGGTTGTATTTGATGTCTCGGACAAATACCATGCGGTTCGGTACCATCGCCGTACCAAGGTGTTCGACCAGGACCATGACAGGCGATAATAGAGGCACGACTGTCGGAATTCCAGTTTAATTGCCATAAAATGCCAAAAAATGTAACTTGATCATTTCAAAGAGTTGGTTATGGTTTCTTGGGTTGTATTTGATGTCTCGGACAAATACCATGCGGTTCGGTACCATCTCCGTACCAAGGTGTTCGACCAGGACCATGACAGGCGATAATAGAGGCACGACTGTCGGAATTCCAGTTTAATTGCCATAAAATAGCAAAAAATGTAACTTGATCATTTCGAAGCGCTGGTTATGGTTCATTGGGCCGTAGTTAATGTCCCAGACAAATATCATGCAATCCTGTAACAGCTCCGTACCAAGGCGTCCGCCCTGGACCATGTCAGGCGATAATACAGGCACGATTGGCAAAATTTCAGTTTAATTGCCATAAAATCCCAAAAGCTGTAATATGATCATTTCGAAGCGTTGGTTATGGTTACATGGATCGTATTTGTGGTCACGGACAAATATCATGCAATCCGGTACAGGTACCGTACCAAGGCTTCCGGCCTGGACAATTTCAAGCGATAATACAGGTACGACTAGCGGAATTCCAGTTTAATTGCCATAAAATTCCCAAAAATGTAACATGATCATTTCGAAGCATTGGTTATGGTTCCTTGGGTCGTATTTGATGTCCTGGAGAAATATCATGCGAACCGGTACCGGCTCCGTACCAAGGTGTCCGGCCTGGACCTTGGCAGGCGATAATACAGGCACGACTAGCGGAAATCAAGTTTAATTGCCATAAAATGCCAGGAAATGTAACTTGATCATTACGAACCGTTGGTTATGGTTCCTTGGGTCGTATTTGATGTCCCAAACAAATATCATGCAATTCGGTACCGGCTACATGCCAAGGCGTCCGGGCTGGACCATGGTAGGCGATAATACAGGCACAACTTGGTGGAATACCAGTTTAATTTCCAAAAAATGCCAAAATATGTAACTTGATCATTTCGAAGAGTTGGTTATGTTTCCTTTCGTCGTGTTTGATGTCCTGGACAAATATCAAGTGATCCGGTACCAGCTCCATACCAAGGCATCCGGCCTGGACCATGGATGGCGATAATACAAGCACGACTCGCGGAATTCCAGTTTAATTGCCATAAAATGCCAAAAAATTTAACTTGATTATTTCGAAGCATTGGTTACGGTTCCTTGGGTCGTATTTGATGTCTCTGACAAATATCATATGATCTGGTACCAGCTCCGTGCCAAGGCGTCCGACCTGGACCATGGCAGACGATAATACAAGCACGACTAACGGAATTCCAGTTTAATTGCCATAAAATGCCAAAAAATTTAACTTGATCATTTCGAAGCGTTGGTTATGGTTCCTTGGGTCATATTTGATGTCCCAGACAAATATCTTGCGATCTGGTACCGGCTCCGTACCAAGGCGTCCGGCCTGGACCCTGGCAGGTGTACAGGCACGACTAGCATAATTCCAGTTTAATTACCATAAAATGTTAATACATATAACTTGATCATTTCGAAGGCGTTGCTTATGGTTCCTAAAGTCGTATTTGATGTACAGATAAATATGATGCGATCCGATACCGGCTCCGTACCAAGGCGTCTGGCCTGGACCATGGCAGGCGATAATACAGGCACGACTGGCGGAATTCCAGTTTAATTACCATAAAATGCCAAAAAATGTAACTTGATCAATTCGAAGCACTGATTATGGTTCCTTGGGTCGTATTTGGTGTCCCGGACAAATATCATGCGATCCACTACCGGCTCCGTACCAAGGCGTATAGCCTGGACCATGACAGGCGATAATACATGCACGATTGGCTGAATTCTAGTTTAATTGCCATAAAATGCCAAAAAATATAGCATAATCATTTTTTAAGCGTTGGTTATGGTTCCTTGGGTCATATTTTTTGTCCCGGACAAATATCTTGCGATCCACTACCTGCTCCGTACCACGGCGTCCGGCCTGGACCATGGCAAGCGATAATACAGGTACGACTAGCGGAATTCCAGTTTAATTGCCATAAAAATTCAAAAAGATAACTTGATCATTTCGAAGCTTTGGTTATGGTTCCTTGGGTCATATTTGATGTCCCGGAGAAATATCATGTGATCCAGTACCGGTTCCGTACCCAAGCGTCCGGCCTGGACTATGGAAGGCGATAATACAGGCACGACTGGCAGAATTCATGTTTAATTTCCATAAAATTCCAAAAAATGTAACTTGATCATTTCGAAGCATTGGTTATGGTTCCTTGGGTCGTATTTGATGTCCCTGACAAATATCATGCGATTCGGTACCGGCTATGTACCAAGGCATCCGGCCTGGACCATGGCAGGAGATAATACAGGCACGACTTGGCGGAATTCCAGTTTAATTGCCATAAAATGCAAAAAAATGTAACTTGATCATTTCGAAGTGTTGGTTATGGTTCCTTGGGTCGTATTTGATGTCCC
>ML389879.1:104754-119720 GCA_005239525.1 Nicotiana knightiana | reverse complement strand
ATATATATATATATACTGTTGGAAAGAAAGGCTGTGCATATTATGAACTGATGATTTGATTTTATGTGTTTCTTACTGCTTAGACTTGATTTATTTTCATTACTACTGAGTTGGCGTACTCACATTATTCCCTGAACCCCTGTGTGCAGATACATGTGCTGATACCGAGCGTTAGCTATCTATTCCGTGCGGAGCCAGAGTTCGGGACATAGAGGTAGCTGTTCAGCGTCCGCAGCATCTCTGTTTTCCCTTCTTATGTTGTACCTAGTTATTCGTTCGGAGGTTTTGTATTATAATAGTGGACTTTTTGGTATATTCCTTAGATGCTAATGACATGTTGACTTCGGATTTTGGGATGGTTTAGATGGTGAAACTTTTTATTTTGCCTAATGGATTCAGTAATTCTATTTATATTTATGAAATGTTGAAAATGGTTGGGATTTTGGAAAGAAACTGTAATATGTGATAGTTGGCTAGCCTAGTTCCACGATAGGCACCATCACGGCCGGTTTAGGATTTGGGGTCGTGACAAGTTGGTATCAGAGCTTAGGTTACATAGGACTCAACGGCTATGAGCAGGTTTAATAGAGTCTTGCGGATCGGTACAGAGACGTTTGTACCTATCTTCGAGAGGCTGTGGAACCCTTAGGAATAATCTCATTTTTCTTGAATTTTGTCGTGCCATTTTGTTGATTCTGGAAATCTAAACTTCTGTTATTTCCTTCTCTCACAGATGGTGAGGACTCGCACTACATATCAGGGTGATCAACCACCAGCTAGACCAGCGAGAGGTCGAGGCCGCAGTCGAGGTCGCGGTCGAGGTAGGGGCCAGCCCGTGCAGCAACCAGGGCAATACCAGTTGATCCCCCTACTGTTCAGGATCAGATTCCCGCTACAGATGTCCCAGCGGGACAGGCTCAAGCACCGGCACTGCCTATTATTATTCCAGGTCTTCAGGAGACCTTGGCTCAGATCTTGACTGTGTGTACTACCCTTGCTCAGGAAGTTGCCGCTACTTCTCAGGCTGGGGGAGGCAATCAGACTCCAGTTGCCCGGACACCTGAGCAGGTTACTCAGGGCCAGCAGACATCGGGGTCGGTTCCAGCCCAGCCGGTTGCTCCAGTTCGGGACTTCGTAGTTCCGGCTATGCTAGAGGACGAGCAGCGTAGACTGGAGAGGTTTAGTAGACTTCAGCCGCCGAGATTCAGTAGTGCCGAGGGTGAGGATGCCCAGGGTTTTCTGGATAAGTGTCAGAGGATGCTGCGTACTACCGGGATTTTGGAGACCAGTGGGGTCTCGTTTGCTACTTTTCAATTTTCTGGTGCTGGTTTCACTTGGTGGGAGTCTTTTGAGAGGCGTAGGCCTGTTGGATCAGCACCCCTCACCTGGCAGCAGTTCTCCACTATCTTTTTGGAGAAGTATGTACCCCAGTCTCACAGGGAGGAGCAGTGCAGGCATTTTGAGCAGCTGCGTCAGGGGGAGCTATCAATGACGCAATATGAGATGCGATTTTCGGAGTTGGCTCGTCATGCCACCAAGTTGGTCCCTACTGATAGGGAGAGGATTAGGAGGTTTGTGGATGGCCTCTCTTATCAGCTCCGCCTTTTCATGACTCGGGAGGAGTATCAGATGCTACATTCGAGCAGGTTGTTGATATTGCGCCGCTAGGAGCGGGAGGAGAGGGAGCCCAAGAGGCCTGGTAGATCGGGTGGTTCTACTTGTGCTCCTTCCATGGGGCAGTTTCAGCATGGTAGGGGCCGTTCATTTAGGCCTCCTCAGTCAGTCCGCCCAGCCTATAGTGGTGCATCTTCGGGGCATGGTCCCCGCGGTTCTCAGCCAGGCCGTTCTTCATTCGGTGCCCTCCCAGCCCAGAGTGCAGCTCGAGCACCACCAGTTTAGAGTTCCTCTATGCATGATTCTTCTAGTGGCCATTCTGGTGCCAAGGGTTTCTATCAGTCCTCGTCTCCAGCTCTGGGGAGTTGCTTTAAGTGTGGCGAGTTTGGGCACATGAGGGGCAGTGTCCACGTCGTCCTGGTGGTTCTTCTCAGTAGAGGGGCCAGCCCTCAACTTCAGCTCCAGTTACTTCACCACCCGCCCAGACAGCCAGGGGTGGTAGTCAGTCAGCTAGAGGCCACCCTAGAGGGGGAGGTCGCGCAGGTAGAGGTCAGGCCCGTATGTATGCATTTCCAGCCAGGCCAGATGCTATGGCTTCCGATGCAGTGATCGCATGTATTGTCTCAGTCTGTCGCCGAGATGCTTTGGCTTTTTTTGAACCTGGTTCTACATATTCTTATGTTTCATTATATTTTTCCCATTTTCTGGATATGCTCCGTGAGTCTTTAGTTACGTCTGTTTATGTGTCGACTCCAGTGGGCGATACTATTGTTGTGGACTGTGTGTATCGGTCGTGTGTGATATCTATTGGGGGTCTGGAGACCCGAGTGGACCTAGTGTTACTCAGCATGATCGATTTTGATGTGATATTGGGCATGTATTGGTTATCTCCATGTCATGCTGTTCTTGATTGTCACGCTAAGACCGTGACCTTAGCTATGCTAGGATGTCCGAGGATTGAGTGGGGAGGTTCTTATGAGTATGTGCCTAGAAGGGTGATTTCCTACCTGAACGCCCAATGCATGGTTGAGAAGATATGTTTATCTTATCTGGCTTTTGTGAGGGATGTCAGTGGTGAGACTCCCGCTATTGATTCGGTTCCTATGGTCCATGACTTTCCGTACGTGTTTCCTGCAGGCCTGCCAGGCATTCCACCTGACAGGGACATTGATTTTTGTTTTGAATTGGTGTCAGGCACTCAGCCTATTTCTATTCCACCTTATCGTATGGCACCAGCAAAGTTAAAGGAATTAAAGGAGCTGCTTCAGGAACTCCTAGATAAGGGGTTCATTCGACCTAGTGTGTCACCTTGGGGTGCACCAGTGTTGTTTGTAAAGAAGAAGGATGGTTCTATGCATATGTGTATTGATTATCGGCAGTTTAATAGGGTCACGGTGAAGAACCGGTATCCCTTGCCTCGTATAGATGACCTGTTTGATCAGTTGCAGGGTGCCAGGGTATTTTCCAAGATTGACTTGTGTTCCGGCTATCTCAGTTGAAGATTCGGGGGCCAGACATTCTGAAGACTGCTTTCAGGACTAGATATGGTCATTATGAGTTTCTGGCTATTATCAGTTGAAGATTCTTTCGGTATTTTTTTTGCCTACGGGTTCAGGTTCTTATACAGTCTACTGTGATGCCTCGAGAGTGGCCTTAGGGCGGTTTTGATGCAGGATGGTAGGGTGATTGCCTACGCGTCCAGACAAGAAGAATTATCCAGTGCACGATCTTGAGCTAGCAACTATTGTCCAAGCCTTGAAGATTTGGCGTCATTATTTGTATGAAGTGCATTGTGAGATTTTCACTGATCACCATAGTTTGTAGCATCTCCTTAAGCAGAAGGATCTGAATTTGCGTCAGAGGAGTTGGTTGGAGATTCTCAAGGAATATGACCTCACTATTTTATATCATCCAGGGAAGGCCAATGTAGTGGCCGATGCCCTGAGTCGCAGAGCGGAGAGTTTGGGGAGTCTAGCCTATCTTCTAGTAGCAGAGCAGCCATTAGCACTTGATGTTCAGGATTTAGCGGGTGAATTGGTGAGATTGGATCTATTAGAGCCCCCGCGGGTATTGGCTTGTGTAGCCTCCAAGTCTTCTCTTTATGATCAGATTAGAGCACGCCAGTATGATGATCCACACTTGCTCGTTCTTCAGGACAGGGTCCATCGTGGTGATGCCAGGGATGTGGTTATTGGTGATGATGGGGTCATGAGGATGCAGAGCCGGATTCGTGTGCCCAATGTGGATGGACTTCGAGATTTGATTCTATCTGAAGCCCATAGTTCGCGGTATTCCATCCATCCGGGTTCCGCAAAGATGTATCAGGAT
Organism: Nicotiana knightiana; assembly: GCA_005239525.1. NCBI lineage: Eukaryota > Viridiplantae > Streptophyta > Magnoliopsida > Solanales > Solanaceae > Nicotiana > Nicotiana knightiana. The sequence continues at coordinate 115,778 of ML389879.1, read as the reverse complement.
CTGAGACAACATTATTGGTGGAGGCGGATGAAGAGGGATATTGTGGAGTTCGTGGCTCGGTGTCTCAACTGTCAGCAGGTCAAGTATGAACACTAGTGACCAGGTGGATTGCTTCAGATATTAGATATTCCGGAGTGGAAGTGGGAGCAGATCACCATGAACTTCGTAGTTGAGCTCCCACAGACTTAGAGGAGGTTTGAATGCTATATGGGTTATTGTGGATTGACTGACTAAGTCTACGAACTTCATTCCTATTGGTACTACTTATTCTTCGGAGCGGTTAGCTGAGATTTATATCAGGGAGATTGTCCGATTGCATGGGGTTCTAGTTTCTATCATTTTTGACAGAGGTACTCAGTTCATATCTGAGTTTTGGAGAGCCGTACAGAGAGAGTTGGGTACTCAGGTCGAGTTGAGCACATCGTTTCATCCTCAGACTGACGGGCAGTCAGAGCGTACTATTTAGATTTTGGAGGATATGTTACGTACCTGTGTCATTGATTTTGGGGGTTCATGGGACCAGTTTCTGCCACTCGCGGAGTTTGCATATAATAATAGCTATCAGTCGAGTATCCAAATGGCTCCATATGAGGCTTTATATGGTAGAAGGTGCAGATCTCCGGTTAGTTGGTTCGAGCTGGGCAAGGCTAGGCTATTGGGCACAGACTTGGTTCAGGATACGTTGGTTAAGGCGAAGTTGATTCAGGAGCGTCTTCGCACGGCGCAGTCTAGGAAAAAGAGTTATGCGGACCAGAAGGTCCGAGATGTGTCTTTCATGGTTAGGGAGAAGGTGCTGCTGCAGGTGTCACCCATGAAGGGTGTTATGAGGTTCGGAAAGAGGGGAAAGCCGAGTCCCAGGTTCATTGGGCCATTTGAGGTGCTTCAGAGGGTTGGGGAGGTGGATTATAGACTTGCCTTGCCCCCCCCCAACTTATCGAGTATTCATCCGGTGTTCCATGTTTGGATTCTCCGGAAGTATATTGGTGACCCGTCTCATGTTTTAGACTTCAGCACGGTTCAACTCGAGGGTGATATGTCATATGAGGTAGAGCCAATGACTATTTTGGGTCGTCAGGTCAGAAGGCTGAGGTCTAAGGATATAACTTCAGTGAAGGTTCAGTGAAGAGGGAAGCCGGTGGGGGATGCCACTTGGGAGACCGAGCGGGAGATGTGGAGCAGATATCCTCACTTATTCGAGACTCCAGGTATGTTTCTAGACCCGTTCGAGGACGAAGATTTGTTTAAGAGGGGGAGGATGTAACGGGCCGGCCGGTCGTTCCATGAGATTAGCCCTGTTTCCCCCGTTTCTGCTTTATCATATGTTGCTTAGCCTATTTATGTTGTGTTGGGCCAGTTGGTTCGGGTTCGGGTTCGGAGTGGTAGTGGTGAGAACTGAGACACTTAGTCTCTTAAATTAACTTAATAGTTGAAAAAGTCAACTGGGAGTTGACTTATTGGTAAACGACCTCTGAATGTGGATTTTATGGCTCGGAAAGCTTCGTTAGGTGATTTGGGACTTAGGAGTGTGTTTGAAATAAAGTTTTGATGTACGGTGTAGAATTAGGCTGGAATTGGCGAAAGTTAGTTTTTGGCGATTTTTGATCGGCAGTGGAAAATAGGCTCGGTGTCAGAATGGAATTCCAAAAGTTAGGACAGGTTCGTAATTTCATTTTGGATATGTGTGCAAATTTTCAGGTCAATCGGATGTGTTTTGGTTGGTTTTGACATCATTGGAAAAATTTAGAAGTTTCAAAGTTGATAGGCTTGAATTTGATGTGATTTTTGTGTTTTTGCATTATTTTTGGTGCTTGAAAGGCTCGACTAAGTTCGAATTAGGTTATGGGATGTGTTTTGTATGTTTGTTTGGGGCCCCGAGGGGCTCGGGACTAATTTCGGATGGTTAAAAGAGGTTTGGACTTAGGAATTTGCAGCAAAGTTGCTGCTGGTGTCATTTTTCTGGTGTGGCCGCACCTGCGGATGGGGAACAACAGGTGTGATGGCCGCAGGTGCGAAGGTCCTTGTGCAGGTTCGAAAAGAGGCCAGGCTGGAGCAATCCACAAGTGCGAGGCATTGGCCGCACCTGCAAAGCCGCAGGTGCGAGAATTGGGCTTTTAATGGAATTGCGCAGGTGCGAAGAATTGTCCACAGGTGCAGATTAACTGGGCAGACAGTATAAATAGGTGCCTCCTCGAAATTTTGGCATTTCTTTCATTTTGCATGCGGGATTGAGCTAGTTTTGGAGCAAATTGAAGGAGGATTTCGAGAATCTTCAGTGGAGGTAAGTTTCCCGGATTATAAACTTGTTTCTATGCTATTTTGCGACGGATTAGGCTTGGAATTTGTGGTTAAATGGCATATATTAGGGGTTTGGCTTGAGAAATTGAGACTTGTAAATTAAGTAATCTAGGCGTTGTTTGTGGTCGGATTGTGATGCATTTTATATGTGTAGACTCGGGAAGGGATAAGGATTCTTGTGACGCGACTTTTATCGAATTCTGAGACGTGGGCCCATGGCTCGGGTTTGGCCGAATTTTTAGAATTTTGTCTAAATTGATAGCTTTCGATTGAGTTTTGTTCCTTTAGCGTATATTGATTATATTAATCTGGTTTTGGTTAGATTCGGAGCAATCGGGATCCGATTTGACGGGCAAGAGCATCGCGAATTAGTAATGTGGCCCGGTAGAAGTAAGTAATGGCTATAAATCTTGTCTTGAGGGTATGAAACCCCAGACTTCATTTTTCTCACTGTTTTTAGAATGGCTCACATGTCGGATGACGAGTATGTGGCGTGCACTGATTTTTGGATTGGACTTGGTCCTCTCCGCGGCAACTATTGAGTTGCGTATTTTTACTCTAAATCATATGTTAAGTTGTGTTCTAAAAACTATTGATATATTTGGGCTATAAGCCATGTTTGGGGCCTCGTGCCGACTTGTTTGGACCCCTTGAGGGATTTTTATTGCTATTTCCTCACTGTTAATTTATGATTTACACTCAGTCATATTGTGCTTAACTGTTTTCGAAACTCAACTTTATTTACACTATTTTGAGATATAAAATGACGTTTTGGGTCGAGTACCCCGTTTTACTGATACGCCCGAGGGGCTTTTGAGAGTTTATGACTGAGTGAGGTCGAGGGCCTGATTGTGAGGATATGATACGCCACGAGGTGGCTTGATATTCGTGCTTGGGTTGAAGGAGCCCCTCCGGAGTTTGTACACACCCACAGTGAGTGCAAGTACCTACTGAGTGCGAGTATCGAGTGTCGAGTGCCGAGTGCCGAGTGACGAGTGATTGGGAGGCATGAGTGACAGTGTGGTTGCCCGAGGGGCTGATACTGAGTGACTGTGAGGTATGCTGAGTGATGTTCTACCCGAGGGGTGATTAATGATTCATGTTTTTGCCCGAGGGGTATTTATGACTTATTTCATTTTACACTAAATTCTATAGGTATTTTGATTTATGAAATTGTTGGAAAACACATTTTTCAAAGGATTTTACTGAAGTTGGCTTTTAAGGCATGTTGATTTCATATATATATATATATACTGTTGGAAAGAAAGGCTATGCATATTGTGAATTGATGATTTGATTTTATGTGTTTCTTAGTGCTTAAACTTGATTTTTTTTCATTACTACTGAGTTGGTGTACTCATATTACTCCATGCACCCCTGTGTGCAGATACATGTGTTGATACCGAGCGTTAGCCATCTATTCCGTGCGGAGCCGGAGTTCGGGACATAGAGGTAGTTGTTCAGCGTCCGCAACATCTCTGTTTTCCCTTCTTATGTTGTACCTAGTTATTCGTTCGGAGGTTTTGTATTATAATAGTGGACTTTTTGGTATATTCCTTAGATGCTCATGACATGTTGACTCCGGATTTTGGGGATGGTTTAGACTGTTAAACTGTTTACTTTGCCTAATGGATCAGTAATTCTATTTACGTTAATGAAATGTTGAAAATGATTGGGATTTTGGAAAGAAACTATAAATATTTGATTTTTGGCTAGCCTAGTTCCACGATAAGCGCCATCACGTCCGGTTTAGGATTTGGGGTCGTGACAGTATTTTAGCTCGGGCCATATTTTTATCCCAAAATGTCAAACTTCGACGAAACTCATTTTCTTTTATTCGCTTACCCTTTTACCTTCACAAATTTACTTATCACTTGTTTGAAGTAGCACAATACTTATAATTCCAAAATAATCTCAATCCCGAACTTACGACGAAATTTTAACGTAAAAAAAATGCGGGATGTAACAGTAATAGAGCTCCAATAACTTACCTCAGTGAATATCCTTGAATCCCCTTCAAAAATCACCCCAAAAGCTCCAAAGTCCGAGTTGGAAATGAGGAAAAATCACAAAGTCCTCTATTTATACCTTCTGCCCAGTGAAACTGCACCTGGGTCCACTTCCCTGCTCCGACGATGCCGCACCTACAAAATTTACATCGCAGGTGCGGAACTCACTTAATATCCCATGTTCCGCATCTGCGACCATCACCTCGCACATGTGGTTGCACACCTGCGCCTTACCCTCCGCTTCTACGGAAATGACCAACCTCCCCACTTCTACATCTACGGGGTCGCAGATGCGAACCCCTTCTCGCACCTGCGGATCCAGTCCAACTAAATCATGCCAGCATTTATGGTCTCCCAACCGCTTCTACTGCCTCTCACCTGCGGCTGCCCCTTCGCAGGTGCGGAAAACACCAGCAGCAGCAGAAAACCAGCAGATCAGCTATCTCTCAAAGGCCATAATTGATCCGTTAACCTCCCGAAACTCACCCGAGGCTCTCGGGACCTCAATCAATAATACCAACAAGTCATATAACCTCATAAGAACTTAGTCAAACCTTCGAATCACGCAAAACAACATCAAAACACCAAATTACCCTCGGATTCAAGCCTAAGAACTTCTAAGCTTCCAAATTTCGCAAATGACGTCGAAACCTACCAAACCACGTCTGAATGATCTCAAATTTTACACACATGTCAAAAATGACACCACAAACCTACTCCAACTTCCGAAAATCCATTCTGACCCCGATATCAAATCTTTCCACAGCAGACCAAAATCGCCAAATTTTCAACTTTTGCCAATTCAAGCCTAATTCCACTACAGACCTCCAAATCACATTCCGGACGCACTCCAAAATCCAAAATCGCCTAGCGGAGATAAAAAAACCATCAAAATTCAAATCCGAGATTTTTTACACATAAGTCAACATCTGGTTGACTTTTTCAACTTAAGCTTATAATAAAGAGAATAAGTGTCTCAATTCACTCCGAAACCACTCCAGACCTGAACCAACTAACCCGGTATATCACAATATAGCTGAATAACAAAAAAAGAAGCAGAAACAGGGGAAACATGGCTATAACTTTCGAAATGACCAGCCGGGTCGTTACAATATGACCATGACGATGACAGAAACAGAGCAACGTGAATATCCTTCATTTTTTAGCGCGACAAATATTTCCATTGTGAAGGAGGATTGGGGCTAGAATAATATTGAGGTTTTTCCCCTCGAAGTGCAGATGATAGCCTTCAGCAAACCAGAGTATGTTTTATTTTATACATACCCTTTTACTCTCAGAATTGGCAAATATATAGACCCTATTATTCCAAAATTTTGTCAAAATTACCATGTCTGGTTGGCTCAAGTGGGTCCGGCAATATGGATTATGGTAGCTTGCCTCTAGTATTTGTGTTCCCAGGCACAAGAAACCCTAACTCTTGAACATATGATTCGCCTCTATGCTCATAAGATCTTCCAGGGAGGCGTGATCAAACTCAGCAAACGTGTTCATAATGCTATCGTCACCAGCATAGATGATGATAATAATCGTGGTTGGATCGAGGGGCATGTTGTTGTCACTCCCGGAGATATTTTACCATCAACATCCCCCATTCCTAAAGCTTGGAATTATATTAGTAAGTTTTCCCAAATACTTCTTTCTTTTTTTATTTTGAAAGCATTTTCACTTTATTCCCAACTTTTTCTGCCTTTGATTTTAGCTACTCTCTAGGTTCCCCTAGTATACCGAACCTAACCCAATGGGTTCTATAAATTTTTGATACTTTCATGTCGAAACTCCACTTGTGGAAGGATGTTTCAATAAAGAAAAACTTGAAGGGAAAGAATCACCATGGGAACATCTTCGTTCTTCCCTTCTTGTCGACATATACCTTTATTTGGTAACAAGTTTCTAACGATTCATGTTGTATCTTCAGGCCTTCAAAATGGGTCATCTATTAGCCTGGTTGTCAAGATTTCACTCGAATCGAAGGTGTCCGAACAACAACTTGAAGAGGCCCATGCCCGTAAAAGGTTCGTGATGCAACTCTTTCTTCTAGGGAAGGTGCATATAACGACCCGGCCAGTCGTTTTGAGAATTTACACTTCGCTCGGTAGTTTACGGGTATGAGTAGCTCCATATGATGTATCATGACTTATGTGAATCTTTCGTTTTGGTTTTCAGGTTATTCAGAATCGGTTTGGAAGAATGAATTTCATTGTTGAAGCTTTAAATTGAAAGAGTTGACCAAGTTTGGATTTTTGTGAATTTGACCCCATAATGGAGTTATGATGGTTTCGTTAGGTACGGATGGTTATTTTGGACTCAGGCATGTGCTCATATTTGCATTTGGATATTTCTGTAAGCTTTCGGCTCAAATTGGAAAAAATGGAAATTTGAAGGTTTGGAAAGTTTAAAAGTTTGACCGGAAGTTGACTTTAAGGATATCAGATTCGAATTGTAGTTCCGAGAATTATAATAGTTTCATCATGTCATTTGGGACTTGTGTGCAAAATTTGGGTCCATTCTGGGATGATTTGATATGTTTCGGTGCGAGTTTTGGAAATTGTAAGTTCGAAGTTAATAGATTTCGATTAGAGGTGTGATTCATCATTTCGATGTTGTTATGGGTGTTTTGAGTTCTCGAGTAGGTCCGCATTGTGTTATGGACCTTGTTGGAATGTTCGTACCGGGTTCTGAGGGGCTCGGGTGAGTTTCGGTTAAGGTTCAGAGCATTTTGGAAATTTTGGCTAAGGCTGGTGGCTGCTGGTTCTGATGTAATCGCACCTGCAACTGGGTTTGCGCATGTGCGATGGCCGCAAAAGCGTTAGAGGAGTTGCAGAAGTGAGAAAGGGAGTTGGGCGTGAGGATCGCAGGTGCGGGTGCTTGGACGCACCGGCAAAATCGCAGATGCGGTTCAAGTGCGAAGAAGCGTGATCGCAAAAATGACTTAAAGACCGCAGGTGCGAGGTATTGCTGAGCCAGGCTGTTTTGCAGAAGCGAAGTTTTACCGCAAAGCGGTCGCAGATGCGACGGATTATTTGCAAATGCGGAAGTGCGGGAAAGAATGTTAAATACAAGGGTTCACGATTTTGGCTTCATTTGTACATTTCCAAGTACGGATTAAGGTGATTTTGGAGCAATTTTCATCACAAGAATTGGGGTAAGTATTCTACACTTGGTTTTGATATTATTCCATGAATCTATCTTTATTTTTGGCTATTGGATTGTAAATTTAAAGAGGAAACTGGGGGTCTTGGCCTAAAGTTTCATAATATGAATTTTTGAGTTTTGAACACCGATTTGGAGTGGAACTTAAGTGAAACTAGTATGGTTGGACTCGTAACCGAATGGGTTGTCGGATTTTATGAGTTTTGTCGGGTTTTGAGGCGTGGGCCCGGGTTGATTTTTGGTCAGTTTTGGGTTTTGATTAAGGATTCGATCTTAATCATTTGGAATTGTTTCTTTGGGCGTTATTTGATGTATTTGATTTTCTTTTGGATAGTTTTGAGTCGTTCAGAGGTTGCTACGCATGTGATGGACTCTTTGGAGCATCGACTGGCTTTCTCGGCATTGGTATTGGTTGTTCGAGGTAAGTAACTCTACTAAACCTAGTGCTGATGGTACGAAACCTCGCAATACGTGTTATGTGATTGGTATTTAGGTGATGCACATGCTAGGTGACGGGCGTGTGGCCGTGCACCATGTGAACTGGGACTTTTTGGCTTCTATGGCACTGTTTAGTGGTCCTACTTTGCCGATATCTGTGTTTCCACCATGTAAAGTAGTTAAGCTATCAATCATGCTAGATATCATGTTTAGGCATTATGTTGATATTGTTTGGACCCATAGTGGTCGTCTCTTACTGTCATCTCATTGATTCCATTTATATTTCCTACTTAGTCATATGCATGCATTCATATCATATCGCAGTCACACTTGTTGTTTATTGATGTATCATATCATTGTTGTCAGGCTAGTTCCGTAACATTATGATCCCGTTAGTGAGACTGGAGAGATCAATGACTAAGTGAGGCCGAGTGCTTGAGTGAGAGTGACATTATGGGATCGGGCTGCACGCGGCAACATATTATACTGATTATACATTATGGGATCAGGCTGCACGCCTCAGCATATTACATTGATTATAAACTATGGGATCGGGCTGCACGCCGCAACATATTATATTGATTATATTTATGGGATCGGGCTGCACGCCATTGCAACATATTTATTATATTTTATGGGATCGTACTGCACGCTGCAGTGATACAGCGTTTGGGCTGAAGGAGCCCCTCCAGACTCTGCAGACCTATCATGCCCCAAAATCGAGGGACGCGACCGACACTCAACCGGGTGACCCCAGTCAAGCGAACCTGATTTGCCTTTCCTACCCAACAAGCTTACCCGTGTTTATATCATCCATTATTTATGTGAAACAGTGAGATAAGCATAAAAGTGTGTGATTACCACAATAAATCTAATTTTTCCTCATTTTACATTATTATACTAGATTTCCCAAAACATACATAATAGATACAACACTTACCAATACGGACCACGATTACGAGCAAATACAACTACTACCCAAAAATATATATACACACCCATATAGTGTCTATAGAGCCTCTGAGAGTACTAGGAGTTTATACAATACTTGGCGGCAACAAGGCCCCGGCTATACCTTTCAGACACCATAACTCAAAATAAGGCGACATGATCCACACGTGGCCCCGGGAGGAAGTGGGGCTCACCAGAACAGGTGACGGAAAGGAGAGGAGGCACTACTGACGGTGGGCTGAATTACCTGCTGTAGAACCACCTACATTCATATAAGAAAATGTAGCGCCCCTGGCAAAAGGGACGTTAGTACTGTGGAATAGTACTAGTATGTATGAATAAACTTTATCCCAAGTACAATCAAACAATACACAGATAGGAGACATTAATAGAACCAATCAATCAATGCACATGAAAAGAAGCAACCAAAATCAACAAGTTCTAGAATCTCTCCTTTTTCTCTTTCAGCATCACCATATTCAAGAGTTTCAAAGATTTTCATTTCAACAGTGATAATGATCACATTCCATCCTTATTACCTCGGCCACCCTTATTACCTCGGCCTCCCTTATTACCTCGGCCATCCTTATTACCTCATATCATAGATTTTCATTTCAATAGTGATAATGATCACATTCCACCCTTATTACCTCGGCCTCCCTTATTACCTCGGCCACCCTTATTACCTCGGCTACCCTTATTACCTCACATATCATTATCCTTATTAGTTCGTATTGCGGCGCGCAGCCCGATCCCACCCAACAATCATATTTCATAACAACAACCACAAACAATCAAATCACAAGAATTCTTCCTTTCAAGGAACACAAGTTTATATCAAAAATTCGCTATTTGAGCTCAAGGCACAATGACTCTCACCAAGCAGTAATTCATGTACACGGTGTTACCATAATCATTCAACCCATTTACATCATGTCACAATACCCTTTTTCATTACATACCATGCACGATTTTTAGCCATCATATACATTCCCACACTTGGGCACATTAACATTCTTTCCTTCGTTAACACATACTTTCATATCGATACCCTCGAGCTTTTACGAGCTTTGCACATAATAGGATAGGCACATCAAAACACCTTTCACAATCTCATATAGCACAGTAGTATAGTAATCAACTAGGACGATCCGAAAATAGAATCTTACGTCTCAACACATTTGAACAATCAATTCACATATTTTCAAACAAGGTACTCATACCGTATACTCGGACCCAACAAGAGGATTCTACAAAGGTTAAAGTTAGCCATACATACCTGGGGTCGAAATCCCTTTTTAACTTTTACTCAAAAATCACCGAACCGACTAGTACCGTCAATCTAGTTCACAATTAAACATATTCAACTCAGAATTGGAAATCATGCATAAATTTGAACTCTTTTAAGCATTTTATCGAATGTTATGTGACCCCATTAGATCAGCACCCCTTCTTTGTGAACTTTACCCCAACCCTCTCCCCTTACTAGATTATGGACATAACTGAGCATGCATGCAAGGCATCAACTTATATTTTCAAGAATCAATTCATGAGAGTCCCCTTTTTGTTTAAAACCTGAAAACCAATGGAAAAAAGGGTTGGGGATTCTTACCTGTTAGAATGAAGAAGAAGATGATTACTCGAAATTTCCAGGCCTAAGTGACTTTGAAAATCCAATTGATAAAGATGAAGCTTTCTCTCTCAAGAACCCTCTCCCCCCTCTCTAATTTTGTTTAGAAAATGGTTAAAAATGAAGGGGAGGGGTGTTTTAATGAACTGTGGTTGGGTTTTAAAATTAGAAAAATAAGAGCCCGACACAAGAATGCAGTGAGGAATGCGATCGCATTCCTGACATGCGATCCGTAGAGTCGACCGCAGAATGGCCCTCAAGATGGGCCAAAATCGAAAACAATCTGCCCAGGTATGCGACCATTATGCGGTCCGCATACACGTTATGCGATCGCATAGTGCGTCGCATAACCTCCCTCCCAAAAATCAAAGGGCAACAACAATGTGACAGCTATGCGGTCCGCAGAACCGAAATGCAATCGCATATTGGACCGCATAGTTATCCTCAAATTGGGCAGTGATCTGCCCGTATATGCGACCATTATGCGGTCCGCATACACGTTATGCGATAGCATAGTGCGTCGCATAACG
>ML389879.1:85650-104700 GCA_005239525.1 Nicotiana knightiana | reverse complement strand
CCCCCCTTAAAAATCATTCGTCCTCGAATGAGGGTTTTGGAAATCATTTAGTTTTGAAAGCATAACATGCAACTTCTAGATTTTCACTAACTCCAATATCTCAGAAAAATTTCGCCAGAGTTTCCTTTGTAATTAGACCTATCTACCTGTTAGAGAGCCCCCGAAACACATTTCCAAGCACCATTACACAATTTTAATCACTCAATAACTCACACACAACATTGTAATCTAAAAAATTTGCAAATATTCAATCATTTTGTCAACTACACATAGCTCTTTCTTCTTATACCACAAATTTGCACATGATTCACATTCTTGCACATAACTTGGTCATTTTAATGAGTCCCATACAACCCAAGCACCTCAATATACCATATTCATTTCAATTAATCATTACCAACCTACACTACTACTAATCACTTACCTAACACATACATTTCCCAAAACTTTCATTTACTTCAAGGGTTGCACGCTACCCAAATAAAACTGCGGATTCAGTTTTAGCACACATTAGAAAATTACAACAATAAGGCAATTAGGGGAAGATGGGGTGCTTTTGCACAAAATCGAACATAAAATATAATTTTCTTAGAGATGAAAGTTCGGACGAACACTACTAGAATTATTCAAACAAATGGGGATATTTCTCTTTCATCTCATTTTCCGCTTCCCACGTGGCTTCCTCAACGTGCTGACTTCGCCACAATACTTTAACTGAAGCAATTTGTTTGTTCCTCAATCTACGGACTTGTTTATCAAGAATAGAAACTGGAACCTCATCATACGATAGTTCTTCATTAACCTCAATAGTCTCAACTGACACGATGGCTGATGGATCGCCAACCACTTTCTTCAACATGAACACGTGGAACACCGGTGCACTAATGACAATTCAGGGGGTAATTCCAACCTATAAGCCACTTGCCCTATCCTTTGAGAAATCCGATATGACTCGACATACCTTGGGCTCAATTTCCCTTTCTTCCCAAACCGCATCACTCCCTTCATGGGAGATACCTTCAAGAACACCCAATCATCAACTTGGAATTCCAATTCTCTTCGACGAACTTCCGCATAGGATTTTTGATGGCTCTGAGCGGTTTTCATCCTCTCCCGAATAACTCTGACTTTTTCCAATGCCTGGTGCACGAGATCTGGACCTAAAAATTCTGCTTCACCAACCTCGAACCACCCAATCGGAGATCTACACCTCCTTCCATACAATGCCTCAAATGAGGCCATCTGAATACTAGCGTGTAAGCTGTTATTCTAAGCAAATTCGATAAGCGATAAATGATCATCCCAACTACCCTTGAAGTCCAACACACAAGCCCGTAACATATCTTCAAGCGTTTGAATAGTTCGCTCTGCCTGACCATCAGTCTGCAGATGGAAAGCTGTGCTGGGGTTTACCTGAGTACCCAAACCTAGCTGAAATTTCCTCCAAAAATTAGCGGTGAACTGGGCTCCTCGGTCTGAGATAATAGAAATTGGAGTACCATGAAGCCTGACTATTTCCTTGGTATACAACTGAGCATACTGTTCTGCAGTATCGATGGACTTGACTGGCAAGAAGTGAGCTAATTTCGTGAGTCGATCCACTATCACCCAAATCAAGTCGAACTTGCGCTGAGTGGGAGGTATCCCTACCACTAAATCCATGTTGATCATTTCCCATTTCCATATTGGAATTTCCATAAGCTGAGTTAACCCATCAGGCCTCTGATGCTCGGCCTTCACCTGCTGACAATTCGGACATTTAGATACAAAGTCTGCCACACCTCTTTTCATGCCGCTCCACCAACAAAATTCCCGGAGATCTTGATATATTTTCGTAGAACCTGGGTGCAGGGAATACCTGGAACTGTGAGCTTCCGCCATCAACCTCTCCCGAAGATTATCCACATCAGGAACACATAGCCTTCCCTGGCACCGCAAAACACCATCATCGCTTCTGAGTGAGAATGCCGAAATTTTGCCATTCAAAACTGCCCCCTTCACTGCGCCAATGCTGGATCAATTAACTGCTTCTCCTTGACTTCCGCTACAAGTGATGATTCTGCCCCATTATGCACCATGACTTTCCCCTCGTCTGAGGTCGAGAGACAGACCCCCAGACTAGCCATCGACAAACCTCCCGAGCTAATGGCCTCTGATCTTCCTCCAAATGAGCTAGACTACCCATAGACTTCTGACTGAGAGCGTCGACCACTACATTTGCTTTCCCTGGATGGTACAGAATGTTCATATCATAATCCTTAAGCAATTCTAACCATCGCCGCTGTCTTAAATTCAACTCCTTCTGCTTGAACAAATATTGGAGACTCTTGTGGTTTGAGAACATGTCCACATGGACCCCATACAAATAATGCCGCCAGATTTTCAATGCAAACACAACTACCGCGAGTTCTAAATCGTGCATCGGATAATTCTTCTCATGATTCTTGAGTTGCCTAGAAGCATAGGCTATAACCTTCCCGTGTTGCATCAACACACATCCCAAACCAACCCTTGAAGCATCGCAATAAACTGCAAATCCCTCCGTGCCTTCTGGCAAAGTTAACACCGGTGTTGAAGTCAATCATGATTTCATTTTCTGAAAGCTCTTTTCACAAGCGTCGGACCATTGGAACTTAGTTGCCTTCTGCGTCAATTTAGTCAATGGGGAGGCGAGGGTAGAGAACCCCTCCACAAACCTCCGATAATACCCGGCTGGACCCAAGAAACTGCGAATCTCCGTCGAGGTCGTTGGTCTAGGACAATCCTTTACCATTTTGATTTTCTGGGGATCAACCTTAATCCCTTCTCTGGAAACAACATGACCCAAAAATGTGACTGACTCCGACCAAAATTCACATTTTGAAAACTTGGCATACAATTGGTGGTGATGAAGAGTCTGCAGAACTATCCTAAGGTGATTAGCATGATCCTCCCAACCGCGCGAGTAGACAAGGATGTCATCAATAAAAACAATCACGAAGGAGTCAAGAAACGGTTTGAAAACCCGATTCATAAGATCCACGAAAGCCACTGGAGCATTGGTCAGTCCAAAGGACATTACAAAAAAATCAAAATGGCCCTAACGAGTTCTGAAGGCGGTCTTTGGAATATCCTGCTCTCTGATCTTCAACTGGTGATAGCCCGACCGTAAATCAATTTTGGAGAAGATCTTCGCACCTTGCAATTGGTCGAACAAATCATCTATCCGAGGCAATGAATACTTGTTTTTGATAGTGACTTTGTTGAGTTGCCGATAATCAATACACATCCGGAGCGACCCATCCTTCTTCCTAACGAAAAGAACCGGAGCGCCCCACGGCGACACACTCGGCCGAATGAACCCCTTCTCTAATAAGTCTTTCAACTGCTCCTTTAACTCCCTCAACTCTGTTGGCGCCATTCTGTATGGTGGAACAGATATTGGCTGTGTAAATGGCAATACATCAATCCCGAAATCGATCTCTCTATCTGGCGGAATCCCTGGAAGCTCGTCCTGTAATACTTCAAGAAACTCATTCACGACTGGGACGGACTCGGGGGCAGACACTTCTGAAGTGGTGTTCGTAACCCGGACCAAATGATAAACACACCCCTTTTTAATCATCTTCGAGGCCTTAAGGTAGGAAATAAACCTACCCTTTGGAACCACACCATTCCCTTTCCACTCAATAACTGACTCATTAGGAAACTCTAGTCTCATAATTCTGGTTCGACAATCGAGTTTAGCAAAGCACGAGTAAAGCCAATCCATTCCCTGATAACATCAAAATCTACCATCCCAAGTTCGATAAGATCCGCCGTGGTATCTCGACCACACACCATGATAACACAATTCCTATAGACTCGTGCGACTGTAATGGAATCACCAACAGGAGTGGACACTGAGAACGACTCATGAAGTTGTTCGGGTTCTATCCCAAAACTTGAAGCAATAAATGGGGTAACATAAAATAAGGAGGACCCCGGATATATAAGAGCATAACAATCAAGGGCTTGAACAACCAGAATACCTGTAACAACATCTGGAGAAGCCTCCGCATGCTGGCGTCCACTCAAAGCATAGAACCGGTTGGGTCCACCTCTACCACGAGCTCCACCTCTAACTACACCATGCCTTGCTGGAGCTGGAGGATGCACTGAAGATGCGGCGACTGAAGAACCGGACGGTTGAGCGAAACCACTACCTATGCCCTGACAGGGCACACGACAATCCCGCCGAATATGACCTCTCACCCCACACCCGTAGCATACTGGGATATCCAGGTAACAAGGCTCACTATGGAACCTCCCACACTTAGGGCATGAAGCCCTCCTCTGCTGCTGGAACCTCCCTCCTGGACGACCGGACTGATGGGGTCTCCTACTGCCTGATCCTGGTTCCTAGTGACTGCTCTACTGATAACGGTGCACTGATGGCGATGCACTGGATGAGGACTAAGATAAGACTGGGATGGCCCTGATGGTCCTCTCCCCTGAACTGATCTCCCTCCTACTACTAAAATTCCCGAGTGGCCCGCTGACTGGGCCCTGCTAATACTCTCCCTCTCTGACCTTATCTTCAATTTTCTAGCCTCCGTGGCTTGGGCAAATCCCACTATCTTACCATAATTCATGTATGAGTGCAAGGCAGCTGTAGCAGCTTCATTCACAACCAAGGGACTGAGGCCCTAAACAAACCGTCGAACTCTGGCACCTATAGTCAATACAAGCTGAGGAGCGTACTTGGAGAATCTCACGAACTCCATGTGGTACTCCCACACACTCATATTACCCTGCTTGAGAACATCAAACTCCGTAGCACGGGCTGCCATAGCCTCGGCAGGCAAGAAGTGATCCATGAAAACATCAACGAACTCATTCCATCTCGCCGGAGGACTTCCCTCCCCACGGGAATTCTCCCACATCTCGAACCATGAATATGTTGCTCCCCTCAGCCTGTAAGATGCTAACTCAACCCTCTCTGTCTCTGTAACCTTCATAACCCGAAGCGTCTTGCACATCTCATATAGAAAATCCTGCGGATCGGCCTCCGGATCAATACCTTAGCACTCTGGAGGGGCCAACCGCTGAAACTAGCTGACTCTGGAACCGGCGGAATCTCCCTGTCCGCTAGAGGGCGCAGGGGCAGCATGAGATCTTTGGGCCTGAGCGGCCACTAACTGAGTCAACATATGAATCCCCTGAGGTCCCCATCGGAAGTACCTGGACCTGAAGTTGGAATCGAAGAAGGATCAGGAATATCAGCAGAAGGGGTTGCAGCACACTCCGCCGCCGCAGGAATAAGAATACTCTGGTCTGGAACAGAAATTCCAGGTGGATTCAAGGTCGGGGATTCGCTCTCACCTACACCATCGGGCACAGAATTCACAGCCACGCTTGGGGTGGCATTAGCCTCTAGGTCGAGTCGAGCTCTCTTCTTTGGTGCCATTACTGAAAATTTTGGAACAATGCACGAGTTATACAAGGTCATTTTCACTTTCCACTTCACCGCACGATATAGAATAACAATGAAAAGGGTGCTTCCTAAATGTCCATGTAGCCCCCTAATAATAGATGTGGTCGACAACACACCGATAAGAAGGGCTCTAATAGACGGCTCTGAGACATCCTAGGACACTTTAAAAACCTTAAGCTCTGATACCAAATTCGTCATACCCCAAAATCGAGGGACGCGACCGGCACTCAACCGGGTGACCCCAGTCAAGCGAACCAGATTTGCCTTTCCTACCCAACACGCTTCCCCGTGTTTATATCATCCATTATTTATGTGAAATAGTGAGATAAGCTTAAAAGTGTTTTATTACCACAATAAATCCAATTTTTCCTCATTTTACATTATTATACTAGATTTCCAAAACATACATAATAGATACATCAGTTCCCAACACGGACCACGATTACGAGCAAATACAACCACTACCCAAAAATATATATACACCCATATAGTGTCTACGCATCCACTAAGAGTACTAGGAGTTTATACAATACTTGCCGGCAACATGGCCCCGGCTATACCTTACAGACACCATAAACTCAAAATAAGGCGACATGAGCCACACGTGGACCCGGGAGGAAGTGGGGCTCACCAGAACAGCTGACGGAAATGAGAGGAGGCACTATTGACGGTGGGCTGAATTACCTGCTGTAGAACCACCTACATTCATATAAGAATATATAGCGCCCCCGGCAAAAGCGACGTTAGTACTGTGGAATAGTACTAGTATGTATGAACAGACTTTATCCCAAGTACAATCAAACAATACACATATAAGAGACAGTAATAGAACCAATCAATCAATGCACGTGGAAAGAAGCAATCAAAATCAACAAGTTTCACAATCTCTCTTTTTTCCCTTTCAACATCACCATATTCAAGAGTTTCCCATATTTTCATTTTAACAGTGATAGTGATCACATTCCATCCTTATTACCTCGGCCTCCCTTATTACCTCGGCCACCCTTATTAACTCGACCACCCTTATTGCCTCACATGTCATTATCCTTATTAGTTCGTGTTGAGGCGCGCAACCTGATCCCACCCGACAATTATATTTTGTTACAACAACCACAAACAATCAAATCACAAGAATTCTTCCTTTCAAGGAACACAAGTTTATATCAACAGTTCGCTATTTGTGCTCAAGGCACAATGACTGTCCCCAAGCAGTAATTCATGTACACGGTGTTACCATAATCGTTCAACCCATTTACATCATTTCACAATACCCCTTTTCATTACTTACCACGCACGGTTTTTAGCCATTATATACATTCCCACACTTGGTCACATTAACATTCTTTCATTCATTAACACATACTTTCATATCGATACCCTCGAGCTTTTACGATCTTTGCACATAATAGGATAGGCACATCAAAACACCTTTCACAATCTCATATAGCACGGTAGTATAGTAATCAACTAGGACGATCAAAGAATAAAATATTACGTCTCAACACATTTGAACAATCAATTCACATATTTTCAAACAAGGTACTCATACCGTATACTCGGACCCAACAAGAGGATTCTACAAAGGTTAAAGTTAGCCGTACATACCTGGGGTCGAAATCCCTTTTTAACTTTTGCTCACAAATCACCGAACCGACTAGTACCGTCAATCTAGTTCACAATTAAACATATTCAACTAAGAATTTGAAATCATGCATACAATTTGAACTCTTTTAAGAATTTTATCGAATGCTATGTGACCGCATTAGATCACCACCCCTTCTTTGTGAACTTTACCTCAACCCTCTCCCCTTACTAGATTATGGACATAACTGAGCATGCATGCAAGGCATCAACTTATATTTTCAAGAATCAATTCATGAGAGTCCCCTTTTTGTTTAAAACCTGAAAACCAATGGAAAAAGGGTTGGGGATTCTTACCTGTTAGAATGAAGAAGAAGATGATTACTCGCAATTTCCTGGCCTGAGTGACTTTGAAAATCCAATTGATAAACACGAAGCTTTCTCTCTCAAGAACCCTCTCTCCCCTCTCTCTAATTTTGTTCAGAAAATGGTTAAAAGTGAAGGGGAGGGGTGTTTTAATGATATGGGATCGGGTTTTAAAATTAGAAAAATAGGAGCCCGACACAAGAATGCGGTCAGGAATGCGATCGCTTTCCTGACATGCGATCCGCAGATTCTACCGCAGAATGTCCCTCAAGATGGGCCAAAATCAAAAACAACCAGCCCAGGTATGTGACCATTATGCGGTCCGCATACACGTTATGCGATCGCATATTGCGTCACATAACCTCCCTCCCAAAAATCAAAGGGCAACAATGTGACAGCTATGCGGTCCGCATAACCAAAATGCGATCGGCATATTGGACTACATAGTTGTCCTCAAATAGGGTAGTGATCTGCCTGTATATGCGAACATTATGCGGTCCGCATACACGTTATGCGATCGCATAGTGCGTCGCATAGCGCTTACTTTCTGGAAAATTTTATTCTTTAAGTCTCGGGGTACTTTTTACTCAATTTTGGTCCGTTTTAAAAATTTCCACGATAAGCATTATTTTAAAATGAGAAAATTCTACGGGTCTTTACAACACCCCAGTGAGCGCAGTCGCAACCGTTATTGTACAACGCTGAATTATTGAGTGTGCTAAGCATTGAGCATAGTGAGAGACAATGCGAGACAGTGAGATTGGGTACTCTGAGAGTGTGAGTACATGATTCATGTCTGAGCTACATGTCATTTGCATGCACACCTGACATACAGGCGTAGAGATGCATTTTTCCTCGTGCTATACGGTATCACGTCATTCATGATTTATTATACACAATGATATATGGGCATAGAGAGGCATTTTATACTTGTTATCTGGAAATAAAATAAAACACATTTATTTATTTTGGAAAGGATATTTGGAAAATCACAGTTTTCAAACTTACTCGTATTTTTGGCATTTTCGGTAAGAGATTTGGGTATTTCACTGAGATACTTGAAAAGCGTGACCATTTTCTAGAACTGTGAATGAGTTGAGCATTTTTTACTTCTGAGGTACCTCTTTTATACTTGTATTTATGTTGTTATGAAATGTTGTGCGATTTTGGTGTCACGACCCCAAATCCTAAACCGGTCGTGAGGGCGCCTATCGTGGAACTAGGCTAGCCAACTACCGCATGTTCGCAGTTTCTTTTAAAATCCCAATAAAGTTTCAAGCATTTCATAAAATATAGAGAAATTACTGAATATAATAGGCCAATATACAACGCCACCACCCCAAAACCTGGAGCCAACAAGTCATGAGCATCTAGAAGAATAAGACAAAATATACTATTATAATACAAAACCTCCGAATGAAAGCTAGATACAACAAGAAGGGAAAAACAGAGATGCTGCGGACGCTGAACAACTACCTCTATATCCCGCAATCTGGATCCGCGCGGAATAAATGGCTAAGGCTCGATATCTGCACCTGAATCTGTACACAGAGGTGCAGGGAGTAATGTGAGTACGCCAACTCAGTAGTAATGAAAATAAATCAAGTCTAAGCGGCAAGGAAACACACAAAAATCAATGCCATCAAATCACAATATACACAGCCTTACTTTCCAATAATATAAACATCAATATACAAAATCATCATGCCTTAAAACCAACTTCAGAAAAAGTCCTTTAAAGAATGCACATTTTTAAACACTTCAAACCGAAAGATTTAGTATGAAAATGAATGTAGTAAAATTATAAGTAGCCCCTTTGGCAAAAACATGTATCATAATAAGCCCTCGAGCATGCCTCACAATCACTCAGCACCTCACACTCACTCATGCCTCCCAATCACTCATCACTCAGCACTCGGTGCGCTCACTAGGGTGTGTACAGACTCCGGAGGGGCTCCTTCAGCCCAAACGCTAATATCACTCATCACCTCACCATCACTCTTGGCCCTCGGCCACACTCAGCAGAACCACTCAAAAGGCCCCTCGGGCGAATCAGTAAAAAAATAGGGTACTCGACCCAAAACATCATTTTAAATCTCATGTAGTGTAAATCAGGTTGAGTTTCGAAAAATAGTATGCACAATGAGACTGAGTGAAATCATCAACAAATAGTGAGGAAAAACAGCAGTAAAAAGCCCCCAAAGGGTCTAAACAGATCGACACGAGGCCTGAAACATGGCTCATAGCCCAAATATTTCACAAATCTTTAGAACAAAATTTAACATAAGGTTTTGAGTAAAATATGCAACTCATCGTTGCCGTGGAGAGGACCTAGTCCAATCCAAAAATCAGTATGCGCCACATACTCGTCATACGACATGTGCGCCTTTCTAAAATCAGTGAGAATTATGTAGTCCGGGGTTCCATACCTTCATGACAAGATTTATAACCATTACTTACCTTTACCGGGCCACAACACTAGTCCGCAATGCCCTTGCCCCTCAAATTGGCTCCCTATTGCTCCGAATCTAGCCAAAACCAGTTTAATATCATCAATATATATCAGAGGAACTCAATCCAATCGAAAACTATCGAATTATACAAGAATCTCGAAATTCGGCTAAACCCGAGCCTCGGGCCCATATATACCTGGGGTCGAAATCCCTTTTACTTTTACTCACAAATCACTGAACCGTCTAGTACCGTCAATCTAGTTCACAATTAAACATATTCAACTCATAATTGGAAAGCATGCATACAATTTCAACTCTTTTAAGCATTTTATCGAATGATATGCTACCCCATTAGATCACCACCCCTGCTTTGTGAACTTTACCCCAACCCTCTCCCCATACTAGATTATGGGCATTAATGAGCATGCATGCAAGGTATCAACTTATATTTTCAAGAATCAATTCATGGGAGTCCCCTTTTTGTTTAAAACCTGAAAACCAATGGAAAAAGGGTTGGGGATTCTTACTTGTTAGAATGAAGAAGAAGATGATTACTCAAAATTTCCAGGCCTGAGTGACTTTGAAAAATCCAATTGATAACTCCAATATTTCAGAAAAAAAAATTTCGCCAGAGTTCCCTTTGTAATTAGACCTACCTACCTGTCAGAGAGCCCCCGAAACACATTTCCAAGGACCATTAAACAATTTTAATCACCCAATAACTCACACATAACGTTGTTATCTCAACAATTTGCAAATATTCAATCATTTTGTCAACTACACATAGCTCTTTCTTCTTATACCACAAATTTGCACATGATTCACATTCTTGCACATAACTTGGTCATTTTAATGAGTCCCATACAACCAAAGCACCTCAATATACCATATTCATTTCAATTAATCATTACCAACCTACACTACTATTAATCACTTACCTAACACATACGTTTCACAAAACTTTCATTTACTTCAAGGGTTGCACACAACCCAAATAGTAACAGCGGGTTCAGTTTCAGCACACATTGGGGAATTACAACAATAAGGCAATTAAGGGAAGTTGGGGTGCTTTTGCACAAAACTGAACATAAAATATAACTTGCTTAGAGATGACAGTTCGGACGAACACTACTAGACTTATTCAAACAAATGGGGATATTTCTCTTTCATCTCATTTTCCTCTTCCCACGTGGCTTCCTCAACGTGCTGACTTCGCCACAGTACTTTAACTGAAGCACTTTCTTTGTTCCTCAATCTACAAACTTGTTTATCAAGGATAGCAACCGGAACCTCATCATACGATAGTTCTTCATTAATCTCAATAGTCTCAACTGGCACGATGGTTGATGGATCTCCAACCACTTTTTTCAACATAGACACGTGGAACACCGGGTGCACTCATGACAATTCAGAGGGTAATTCCAACCTATACACCACTTGTCCTATCCTTGAGCAATCCGATATGGCCCGACATACCTTGGGCTCTCAATTTCCCTTTCTTCCCAAACCACATCACTCCCTTCATGGGAGATACCTTCAAGAATACCATCATCTACTTGGAATTCATATTCCCTTCGACAAACGTCTTCATAGGATTTTTGACGACTTTGAGCGGTTTTTATCCTCTCTTGAATGACTCTGGATTTTTCTAACGCCTGGTGCACAAGATCTGGCCCTAACAATTCTGCTTCACCAACCTCGAACCACCCAATCGGAGATCTACACCTTCTTCCGTACAATGCCTCAAATGGGGCCATCTGAATACTAGCGTGAAAGCTGTTATTGTAGGCAAATTCGATAAGCGGTATATGATCATCCTAACTACCCTTGAAGTCCAACACACAAGCCTGTAACATATCTTTAAGCGTCTGAATAGTCTGATCTGCCTGACCATCAGTCTGGAGATGGAAAGTCGTGCTGAGATTTACCTAAGTACGCAAACCTTGCTGAAATTTCCTCCAAAAATTAGCCGTGAACTGGGCTCCTCGATCTGAGATAATAGAAACTGGAGTACCATGAAGCCTGACTATTTCCTTGATATACAACTGAGCGTACTGTTCTGCAGTATCGGTGGACTTGACTGGCAAGAAGTGAGCTGATTTCGTGAGTCGATCCACTATCACCCAAATCGAGTCGAACTTGCGCTGAGTGCGAGGTAACCCTACCACTAAATCCATGTTGATCGTCTCCCATTTCCACATTGGAATTTCCATAAGCTGAGTTAACCTACCGGGCCTCTGATGCTCGGCCTTCACCTGCTGACAATTCGACATTTAGACACAAAGTCTGTCACACCTCTCTTCATACCGCGCCACCAATAAACTTCCCGGAGATCTTGATACATTTTCGTAGAACCTGGGTGCACGGAATACCTGGAATTGTGAGCTTCCGCCATCACCCTCTCCCGATGATTATCCACATCAGGAACACATAGCCTTCCCTGGCACCGTAAAACACCATTATCGCTACCGAGTGAAAATGCTGAAATCTTGTTATTCCAAACTGCCTCCTTCAACTGCGCCAATGCTGGATCAATATACTGCTTTTCCTTGACTTCCGCTACAAGTGATGATTCCGCCCCATTATGCACCATAATATTTCTCTCGCCTGAGGTCGAGAGACAGACCCCCAGACTGGCCAATTGATAAATCTCCCGGTTTATAGGCCTCTGATCCACTTTCAAATGAGCCAAACTACCGATGGACGTCCGACTGAGAGCGTCGGCCACCACATTCGCCTTCCCTGGATGGTACAAAATGTTCGTATCATAATCCTTAAGCAATTCTAACCATCATCGCTGCCTTAAATTCAACTCCTTCTGCGTGAACAAATAACAGAGACTCTTGTGGTCTGAGAACATGTCCACATGGACTCCATACAAATAATGCCGCCATATTTTTAATGCAAACACCACTGCTGCGAGTTCTACGTCATGCGTCAGATAATTCTTCTCGTGATTCTTGAGTTGCCTGAAAGCATAGGCTATAGACCTTCTCGTGTTGCATCAACAAACATCCCAAACCAACCCTTGAAGCATCGCAATAAACCTCAAATCCCTCCGTTCCCTCTAGAAAGGTTAGCACCGGTGCCGAAGTCAATCTTGATTTCAATTCCTGAAAGCTCCTCTCACAAACGTCGGACCATTGGAACTTAGTTGCTTTCTGCGTTAATTTAGTCAATGGGGAGGCGAGGGTAGAGAATCCCTCCACAAACCTCCGACAATACCCAGCTAGCCCCAAGAAACTACGAATCTCTGTTGGGGTCGTTGGTCTAGGCCAATCCTTCACCGCTACGATCTTCTGGGGATCAACCTTAATCCCTCTCTGGAAACAACACGACCCAAAAACGCGACTGACTCCAGCAAAAATTCACATTTTGAAAACTTGGCATATAATTGGTGCTGATGAAGAGATTGCAGAGCTGCCCTGAGGTGATTAGCATGATCCTCCCGACTCCGTGAGTAAACAAGGATGTCATCAATAAAAACAATCACGAAGGAGTCAAGAAACGATTTGAAAACCCGATTCATAAGATCCATGAAAGCCGCTGGAGCATTGGTCAGTCCAAAGGACATTACCAAAAATTCAAAATGGCCATAACGAGTTCTGAAGGCGGTCTTAGGAATATCTTGCTCTCTGATCTTCAACTGGTGATACCCCGACTGTAAATCAATTTTGGAGAAAAACCTCGTACCTTGCAATTGGTCGAACAAATCATCTATCTGAGGCAATGTATACTTATTTTTGATAGTGACTTTGTTGAGCTGCCGATAATCAATACACATCCGAAGCGACCCATCCTTCTTCCTGAAGAAAAGAACCGGAGCGTTCCACGGCGACACACTCAGCCGAATGAACCCCTTCTCTAATAAGTCTTTCGACTGCTCCTTTAACTCCCTCAACTCTGATGGCGCCATTCTGTATGGTGGAATAGATATTGGATGTGTATATGGAAATACATAAATCCCGAAATCGATCTCTCTATCTGGCAGAATCCCTGGAAGCTCGTCCGAAAATACTTCAAGAAACTCATTCACGAATGGGACGGATTCGGGGGCAAACACTTCTGAAGTGGTGTCCGCAACCCGGACCAAATGATAAACACACCCCTTTTTAATCATCTTTGAGGCCTTAAGGTAGGAAATGAACCTACCCTTTGGCACCACACCATTCCCATTCCACTCAATAACTGACTCATTAGGAAACTCTAGCCTCATATTTTTGGTTCGGCAATCGAGTTTAGCAAAGCACGAGTAAAGCCAATCCATTCCCATGATAACATCAAAATCTGCCATCCCATGTTCGATAAGATCGGCCATGGTATCTCGACCACACACCGTGATAACATAATTCCACAGACTCGTGCGGCTGTAATGGAATCACCAACAGGAGTCGACACAGAGAACGACCCATGAAGCTGTTCGGGTTCTATCCCAAAACTTGAAGCAATAAATGGGGTAACATAAGACAAGGAGGACCCCGGATCAATAAGAGCATAACAATCAAGGGCTTGAACAGCCAGAATACCTATAACAACATCTCGAGAAGCCTCCGCACTCTGGCGACCACTCAAACCATAGAACCGACTAGGTCCACCTATACAACGAGCTCCACCTCTAACTGCACCATGCTCTGCTGGAGTTGGAGGACGCACTGAAGATGCGGCGACTCAAGAACCGGACGGCTGAGCGAAACCACTACCCATACCCTGACTAGGCGCACGACAATCTTGCCGAATATGACCTCTCACCCCACACCCGTAGCATATCGGGATATCCAGGTAACAAGGCTAGGTATGGAACCTCCCACACTTAGGGCATCGAGCCCTCCTCTGCTGCTGGAACCTCCCTCCTAGACGATTGGACTGATAGGGTCTTCTACTACCTAATCCTGGTCCCCAACGACTGGTCTGCTGATAACGGTGCAATGGATGAGAACTGAGCATATGACTGGGATGGCCCTGATCGTCCTCTCCCCTGAACTGGTCTCCCTCCTCCAACTGAACTCCCCGAGTGGCCCGCTGACTGGGCCGTGCTAATACTCTCCCTCTCTGACCTTATCTTCAATTTTCTAGCCTCCGTGGCCTGGGTGAATCCCACTATCTTACCATAATTCATGTCTGAGTGCAAGGCAGATGTAGCAGCTTCATTCACAACCAAGGGACTGAGGCCTTAAGCAAACCGTCGAACTCTGGAACCCATAGTCGATACCAACTGAGGAGCGTACTTGGAGAATCTCACGAACTCCATGTGGTACTCCCACACACTCATGTTACCCTGCTTGAGAACCTCAAACTCCGTAGCACGGGCTGCCATAGCCTCGAAATGCAAGAAGTGATGCATGAATGCATCAACGAATTCATTCCATCTCGCCGGAGGACTTCCCTCCCCACGGGAATTCTCCCACATCTCGAACCATGAATACGCTGCTCCCCTCAGCTTGTAAGATGCTAACTCAACCCCCTTTGTCTCTCTAGCCTTCATAACTCGAAGCGTCTTGCACATCTCATCTAGAAAATCCTGCGGATCGGCCTCCGGATCAATACCTGAGAACTCTGGAGGGGCCAACCGCAGAAACTGGCTGACTCTGGAACCGGCGGAATATCCCTGTCCGCTAGAGGGCGCAGGGGCAGCATGAGATCTTTGGGCCTGAGCGGCCACTAACTGAGTCAACATATGAACAACTCCCCAGAGGTCCCCATCGGATGTACGACCTAAAGCTTGAACTGAAGAAGGATTAGGAATATCAGCGGAAGGGGTTGCAGCACACTCCGCCGTAGCATGAATAGGAACACTCTGGTCCGGAACAGAAATGCCAGGTTGATTGAAGGTCGGGGATTCCCTCTCACCCGCACCATCGGGTATAGAATTTGCAGCCACGCTTGGGGTGGCATTGGCCTCTAGGCCGAGTCGAGCTCTCTTCTTTGGTGCCATTACTGAAAATTTCGGAACAATGCACGAGTTGGACAAGGATATTTTCACTTTCCACTTCACCGCACGATATAGAATAACAATGAAAAGGATGTTTCCTAAATGCCCATGTAGCCCCCTAATTATAGATGCGGTTGACAACACACTGATAAGAAGGGCTCTACTAGACACGGCTCCGAGACATCCCAGGACACTTTAAAAACCTTAGGCTCTGATACCAAATTTGTCACACCCCAAAATCGAGGGACGAGACCGGCGCTTAACCGAATGAACCCGGTCAAGCGAACCTGATTTGCCTTTCCTATCCCACGAGTTACCCCGTGATTTCAATATACATTATTCGTATGAAATAGCCATTTATAACTTAGCATAAGCTTACAACTTGAATTCATTTCTACCTTTATTATCATTACCAACATAGGATATCAAACACTTACAAAATACACACAACATTTACCAACGTGGATCACGATTCCGAACCGTACCATTACTTACCCAAAATACATATGTACACTACCCACATTGTGTCTACGGAGCCTCTATGATTACAAAAGATTTATATAATACTTGTCGGCAACAAGGCGGCTATACCTTACACTACACCATAAACTCAAAATAAGGCGACATGAGCCATACGTGGCCCCGGGAGGAAATGGGGCTCACCAGAAAAGCTGACGGAAAGGAGAGGAGGCACTACTGACGGTGGGCTGAATTACCTGTTGTAGAACCACCTACATTCATATAAGAAAATGTAGCGCCCCTGGCAAAAGGGATGTTAGTACTGTGGAATAGTACTAGTATGTATGAATAGACTTTATCCCAAGTACAATCAAACAATACACAGATAAGAGACAATAATAGAACCAATCAATCAATGCACGTGGAAAGAAGCAGCCAAAATCAACAAGTTTCACAATCTCTCCTTTTTTCCTTTCAACATCACCATATTCAAGAGTTTCCCAGATTTTCATTTCAACAGTGATAATGATCACATTCAATCTTTATTACCTCGGCCTCCCTTATTACCCCGGCCACCCATATTACCTCTGCCTCCCTTATTACCCCGGCCACCCTTATTACCTCGTCCACCCTTATTACCTCATATCTTATTATCTTTATTAGTTCGTGTTGCGGCGCGCAACCCTATCCCACCCGACAATCATATTTCATAACAACAACCACAAACAATCATATCACAAGAATTCTTCCTTTCAAGGAACACAAGTTCATATCAACAATTCGCTATTTGAGCTCAAGGCACAATGACTCTCACCAAGCAGTAATTCATGTACACGGTGTTACCATAATCGTTCAACCCATTTACATCATTTCACGATACCCTTTTTCATTACTTACCACGCACAGTGTTTGGCCATCATATACATTCCCACACATTAACATTCTTTCATTCATTAACACATACTTTCATATTGATACCCTCGAGCTTTTACGAGCTTTGCACATAATAGGATAGGCACATCAAAACACCTTTCACAATCTCATATGGCACGGTAGTATAGCAATCAACTAGGACGATCAGAGAATAGAATCTTACGTCTCAACACATTTGAACAATAAATTCACATATTTTCAAACAAGTTACTCATACCGTATACTCGGACCCAACAAGAGGATTCTACAAGGGTTAAAGTTAGCCATACATACCTGGGGTCGAAATCCCTTTTTAACTTTTACTCTCAAATCATCGAACCGCCTAGTACCGTCAATCTAGTTCACAATTAAACATATTCAACTAAGAATTTGAAATCATGCATACAATTTGAACTCTTTTAAGTATTTTATCGAATGCTATGTGACCCCATTAGATCACCACCCGTTCTTTGTGAACTTTACCCCAACCCAGACCCTTACTAGATTATGGACATTAATGAGCATGCATGCAAGGTATCAACTTATATTTTCAAGAATCAATTCATGAGAGTCCTTTTTTTTAAAACCTGAAAACCAATGGAAAAAGGGTTGGGGATTCTTACCTGTTAGAATGAAGAAGAAGATGATTACTCAAAATTTCCAGGCTTGAGCGACTTTGAAAAATCCAATTGATAAAGATGAAGCTTTCTCTCTCAAGAACCCTCTCTCTCTCTCTCTAATTTTTTTTTCAGAAAATGGTTAAAAATGAAAGGGAGGGGTGTTTTAATGAACTGGGGTCGGGTTTTAAAATTAGAAAAATAGGAGCCCGACACAAGAATGCGGTCAGGAATGCGATCGCATTCCTGACATGCGGTCCGCAGAGTCGACCACAGAATGGCCCTCAAGATGGGCCAAAATCGAAAACAATCTGCCCAAGTATGCAACCATTATGCGGTCCCCATACACGTTATGCAATCACATAGTGCGTCGCATAACCTCCCTCCCAAAAATCAAAGGGCAACAATGCGATAGCTATGAGGTTTGCAGAACCGAAATGCGATCGCATATTGGACCGCATAGTTGTCCTCAAATAGGGCAGTGATCTGCCCGTGTATGCGACCATTATGCGGTCCGCATACACGTTATGCGATCGCATAGTGCGTCGCATAACGCCTACTTTCTGGAAAATTTTATTCTCTAAGTCCCGGGGTATTTTTTACTCAATTTAGGTCCGTTTTAAAAATTTTCACAATAAAAACAACTGGATGACTCATTCGGGCATTAATTTAAACAAGAATATTTTACGGGTCTTTGCAAGACATATCCCAAATGACATTACGAACTGGCTCCAACTTCCGGAATTCCATTCCGACCCCGATAGCCTATTTTCCACTGTCGACCGGAAATCGCCAAAAACTAAATTTCGCCAATTCAAGCCTAATTCTACACCGGACATCACAAAAATATTCTGAACACACTCCTAAGTCCCGAATCACCTGATAAAGCTATCCGAGCCATAAAATCCGTATTCCGAGGTCGTTTACCAACAAGTCAACTCTCAGTTGACTTTCTCAACTATTAGGCCACTTTAAGAGACGCAATGCCTCAATTTACCATAACCACTCCGAACCCAAACCAACTGACCCAACACAAAAAAACAGGTTAGCAATATATAACAAATGCAGAAATGGGGAAACGAGTAAAATATCACGGAACGACCAGCCGGGTCGTTACATTCTCCCCATCTTAAACAAATGTTCGTCCTCGAACGGGTCTAGAAACATACCTGGAGTCTCGAATAAGTGAGGATATCTGTCCCGCATCTCCCGCTCGGTCTCCCAGGTGGCATCCTCCACCGGCTGCCCTCTCCACTGAACCTTCACTGAAACTATATC